>JAZGTJ010001482.1:0-55573 GCA_036877575.1 Botia almorhae | reverse complement strand
AACAGTGAACATGAACCTCGAGTGAACACTGAGCAGTGTGTGAATGTGTTTGTGAACAGTGAACATGAACCTCGAGTGAACACTAAGCAGTGTGTGAATGTGTTTGTGAACAGTGAACATGAACCTCGAGTGAACACTGAGCAGTGTGTGAATGTGTTTGTGAACAGTGAACATGAACCTCGAGTGAACACTAAGCAGTGTGTGAATGTGTGTGTGAACAGTGGACATGAACCTTGAGTGAAAGATGTGGTTGCAGGGAAGTTTCTTGGCTCCAGTCACCATCTCTTCTCGACAGATGATGCACACGTTATCAGTGGCCTGCAAATCCTCAGGAGAGGCATCTGGATAACTGTGACAGGACAAGCAGCCATTTCATAAAAACTCAAGTAAACAATAAACGATCAGTTTTTGTTCCTGTGTTTTATATAAGAATATATGAGAACCAATAAACAGCTAATACGCTCTAGTTAAATCTCAACTATTAACCATTATTTTCTACCTGCTAGTAAGTTGAAGATTTACAGGAATATATGACTGTACTGTAATACTGTTACCGTATACAATTAGCAACACTTATACATTTCATTTATAAATGATAGAATTTATAGACAAATGATGTATGTGAATGAATGATGTAATATGACCAGTATCTGAGAGCAATACTCACAGAGTGTTCATATTATGGATGGCTCGTCGAGACATGATGGCATCTGTTACAGCCTTTTTAAACTGTCTGATAAACAGCACAAACATTACATGAGTAAACACAAAGCTGCCAGTGTTGACAAGAGTCAGAGCTGAATCACATGACCCCTCACCTCATGGAGAGATACATGGGTCGAATGGCAAACAGAGGAAAGGTGTGAACTTTTATCATGATGGTCATAAATGCCATATACAACAGCACCTTGATGAAACCTGAGAACAGATTAAACATCAGTATGTGTGTGTTTTCCAGCACTGCGTCATATTCTAGATCTGTAGGCCGTACCTGTAAACAGCTCTGTGTACAGCATGTAAACAGCCTTATTGTCCCATGGGTTTTCACTCTGGAGATCCATTGTGTGTAAGGTGTATTTGATGAAGGTGGTGAGAAGCATAGTCATCAGTATGGCATACTGAAAGAGACACAGAAGACACACTGTACTGTAACTCTAGCCCCCCACAATCATTCTGAATCTTTCTCAAGCTACAGTAAACTAATAATGACATGAAACAATGCTCACCTCAAACCCAAAGACCAGCTGCACTGACGCTCCTCTGGTCATGATGCTGTGACACGCATGACTGACAAACAGAAAGTCGAACACTCCCAGCATCACCATAAGAGCTGAAGAACAGAAAGACCTGCATGAAATATGATTCAATACCACCACCGACTCCAAGCTAGACTAATACAAGAGGTTACAGTTAAAATATTTGCATACCCTTTTAAAGTAGTTTTGTTTTTAAAAAAGAGGAACTAAGAGACAGAATCATTAAAGAAACTCAATGTACAGCGTAACTGCAGCATTTACTCACAGAGCACTCTGAAGTGGAAGACCCAGGAGATGTTTGGACTCCTTTCCATCTAAAACATTCATGAAATATAATAAAGTTACACCACTAACATCTTCCTCCAGTGATTTAAATATGTAAATGTGTCATTTACATGTTCACTCACAAAGTCCACCCTGTCTTCAGCGAGCCAATGGAAGCACTTGAGGAAGAGCAGCAAAGTGAACATGGCCACAAAGCGCGGAGAGAAATCATCCCTGAAGACAGTGAAGGCTAAACACGTCTCCGTTACAGCGTACCAGGAGCGCTCGATCAGGTGCTGAAAGACCAGGACCCACCCATCAGAAGTTACTCTGAATCATTCCCCCACACTCCTCATTTACAAACCCACCTCCATTTCTGCAGCTCTCAGCTGGCCAAAAAAGACTTTCCGCATTAATTTTCCCAGCAGGAATACCAACACCAAAGCCTGAATGTATAAAACCTGTCAAGAAATAGAGGCCAAGTGGATTTATGCTGTTTAAAATGGCGTACTCACTCGTAAGACTTGTCACTAAATAAACCACTAGTAACTTACTGCCATACTAGGGCTGCTCTTGGTGAGATAAACCACAGTGGGGTAGAACTGGTGCTTGAGGATGTAGGCATGAGCGATCACCACACCAGTCAGTGCCAAACTGGTGACCGTCACGAGAGCAGCTCGCACCATCTTGTACTTTGGGAGAGATAAAACAATTGAACACATTTTAACAAACTGGATTCAAGAAGAGAATGACGTTCAGACTAAACCGCTGACGTGTGGGTCATCTTTTGATGAGGTCAAGCAAAACAATTCATGACATTGAAACACAACATTTTAACAACATTCGGCTGCAGAGAGAAGTTTACATGCCGGGCAAAAGGTTCCACTTGATATTGTATCTTTCCTAATATTTTATGTTCAAGCTTTGTCTGCAGGCTCTGTTATACAGCAGCATAGATCAGCGGTACATGGCGGCTAAGCAGGACAAAATACCGATTTAATTAATCTATAACACGGATATTAAATGCTAATCAGGCCATGTGTTAATAACCCGGAGACATGCTGAAAAGTGTCCCGCGGACGGGTCGGCCCTCACCGCACTCACCGTTGACATGAAAACGCACTCGTGTCTTACCTTCAGCCGCAGAAATCAGATGTTTCGTTCAGCTTCCAGTAACTGTATCTTGTTTCTATTCTTCCATGTGTCTGTAGTTTTTGGCTTCCAGTCGTTTGCAGTCGTATCTGTGTTTATTTCTTCGCTTGCTCTGCAGCGCGCCACGTCACTTCCTGTGTGTCTTCATTCCTGCCAGTAGAGACGAGACAGCACACGACACATCGCTATGGTTACCGCTACAGCTTGCGTTTCAATATAAAAGCCATAAAACGACACTCTGTGTGCGATCCAAAGCTCTTATAACATTTACTAACGTAAATAAATATGCAACTAATGCTGGTTGAATAGTATAGGTTTATAGTATGAAACTATAAATGAAGTAAGTATGTTAGTTATGTTATGTTAGTAAGTACTGGGCTCCTGCTCACCCAGTAACACACAGCACCTGTTTTCAGGTGTAAGATTAAAGAATGTGAAACACGACCGCTAAAAACATGTCAAATGATCATGAAGTTCTCAGATAAAGGATCTGTATTTAAAAACAGTAACTTTGTGTTTTGCCTTGAGGCAACAGAAGCTATAAAAATAAAAACATTTGTAATGAACTTTGAGTGTAACAGTAAACATAGAAAAAGCAAACAAGAATGTAATGAAATAAGAATGTGTCATTTTCAGTAAGTAAGGAGTAAGTCTAAAAGTAATGTACTAGTTGAATTCTATTATATCTATTATCTATTATAGGGTTAGCGGTAGTCATGACAACTCTCACATCACACCAATGTTCATGAGTTGTTATCGAGTCCTGTTGATGAGACATGCAGCACATCCTGCGGGGGTCACCAGAGATCACCAGAGGTCACCAGAGGTCAGTGTTTCTCTGCGAAAACTCACGAGTCAGGAACAAGTCTACAAACGTTTATTAACTCATGTAATTATTTCTGTAACAGTTTCTCAAAGCTCTGCTGTAAATGACAGATAACAGAAAGACATACAGATAAAACACCTTTTCTCACAGTTCACCTTGAACAGTTTGAAAACACCTGAAGTAAAAAACTAGATTGTCACAGGTCAGTTAGTATTAACTAAACCATTAGTCTTGTTGAGTATAGCAAGATGTTTTAGTGCAATTTAATGTCATTAAGTTTAATTGCTGTTCCTGTTTTTCCTGATTCTTGTCCCACCCCAATGCAGCCTTTCACAAGCTGTGAAGTTTATGATACTGGAAACCTGCTTCTACAGTCTGTTCTTACTGGGTGTCCCACATATGATATAAGGGGACAGTTGTAGGTCAAGCCCACACAGCAAAAGGTCAAACCAGAGGTCACCATATGTTGAGCAGGTAATGCATGCTGGTAAAGCCATCCACACAGAGCTCAAAACATCTGTGTCTGTCTGTAGTAGAGAGATGGGTTATTTTCTGTCACAAAGGTTTTAATATGAAGAGAGTGAATAAAAACACTGTATTAGGGTTATGAGCATGTGTGTTTTTACATCACACAAAACACATCTTTCAATAACCATGTGTAGGTATACTGGAGACACATCTTATGAATATATGTATAAACACAAACATTTATGCATAGAACTATCCATTTTGGTAACACGTTTGTCCAAAGCAGACAGAAAACAGAAAATCACTGCTGATTTTACCAGAACTAATACCAGAACTTCATCTGGAGCAAAAATGGTCTAAAACTAAAGGAAGACAGGAATCAGATTATTTATAAAGACCTCAGATAACGTAATTGTACACTTAGAGTTAAACATAATTTAGCAACAGTTTCAAAGAGCGGTAGTTTCAGCACACTGACCTTTGCTTGCTACATAGTGCATAAGAACTAGAGTAACACACTGGGTAAACTGGAGTGTTTGGCAGTCCGTCAGCAGACTCTGGTGGTTCTCATTCACCTCTGTGACACACAAGCATGTGCCTGTTACTGGGCTCTGCTGGAATGTTTCCTTCAGTGAGAGGCACATACAGTATGTTTGCTGCTGTCTCTCTGCCGGGCAGCTGAAGACACCTCATCTCCATTACTGCTCTCTTTCCTGTTTCCAGCATGTAACTGTGGTGATATAACAAACACAGTAAAGCAAGATGGCAGGTTATAAACAACTGGCATTTTCCCATGTGATATCATTAAAGAAGCATCTTTACCAAACCCATTTTCAAAGCATCTGTCCTAAACTCATTTTTTTGGCACAAACTCGGCCACTTCAGACGATAGCCAAATGCAAGTACGGACAGAATCTTTTGAAATTCACAAACGAAACTATTCAGAGGCTTTTAGTTCATTTATGTTTGTGCTTGGATGATAAACTGTTTTGGTAGCGTGAGGGGTAAAATCTGTGTCCTGATGCGGAAGACTCAAAATGTTTGAGTAAGAAAGAAACACAGGAAATGATTTAGTCATGCATAATGAATTAATGGAACATTGGGCAAGCAGAAGAGAGACTTTTAAATGAATATCTGAATGACACTTTTAATTGACACATTATAATCACAACAATTAAAATCCACCACACTGTGGAATCAGCTGAGTGAACAGACAAACTGGTTCATTACGCCAGAGCAAGACAAAGCTCAAACCATTCAGAGGCACTGACTGATTATACTGCATGGAAACTAATCCTGTGGCTACAAAATGATCTTTTAATACAAAGTGTGCAGAAAGAGACTTTTGGTGTCTCATGTGTGCGGTAAAGTACAGTATGTAACAAATAATCCAGCTTGATTATGGAACAAATGTTCCAGCTTGAAAACCATGCAAACATGCTGCAGGTATATCAAATACAACAATTACAAAATAAAGAAACAATATAAAATATGAAAAGACAACATGTTAACAAAAACATTAACCAATCATCTAATCCAAATCATTCCAAACAGAAGCTGAATATTTAAAACATATGAAGTGTCACACTGCTGTAATAAAGATTGAAATCTGCTCTTGATTTGCTGAACTTATATTTTTACATCTTCAGCATTCTGGATTTGTTTGGCTGGATTGTTCAGTCTTTAAATGTCTCTGTGTTGTGAATATTGTTTTATTCACAGAAGAGAATCTATTGGACACGAGACAATCTTCTGCTGCTCTGACTTCTCATGACCTTCTGGAAGAGATCATCTGGGAAGAATTGTATTATTTTAGTCAAATACAAGCAAATAATAAAACATTCAAATTAAAAATATACCAGAAACTAAATATGCATTAAATTTATGTGAAGAAAATTACTGTAACTGGTGGAAAAACGTACCATTTTTCATCATCTCAGAGCCAGCCTGAAATTGAAAATTAAAAAGAAATTCAGAAATATTCATAATTCATAAAAACATTGTTATGTTTACTGAACAGAATAAGTGACACCACTAACCTTAACAGCAGCTGTGTGTCTGATCACAGATCTGTCTGCCTGATCACTTACATATTTAGGAGCTGAAAGAGAATTTCACACTGTTATGAAATACATTTCTAATAGCAGAATATTGCAGGAAAATGGTGGAGGGCTTACGCAGTGGCTTTATGATTGTGTCAACAGCATGTACAACTCCATTGGTAGCCATCATATCACTCTCCACCACAGGCACTCTGTTGACGTACACAGTGGAGTTAAGCTGAAGGAGGAAATATTCAGAATCAAATGTCAGAATTATCTGTCTGTTATCTATTAGCTGTCATTATATGATAAAGATCGATGTGAAATTCTGGCAGATTCTGTGAGTTCTGACCATGCCGAGCTCCAGTTTATCTCCTGCAAGAGCTTGCAGTCTGGTGTGTGAGGTCACTGCGCCGCTGATCATAAACTCCTCACTAATGTGGAACCTCAGAAAGTTGGCCATCTCCTTGGGATCTCCTGTGAACAACATTGCAGGAATACAACAGATGTACTGTAAGCATGTTCATGAATACTTTGTTACAAAATTCCCATAGCAACAAATGCAACTAGTTTGAGCCTAATGTTCACACGGTGAACATCTGCTTTCAAACACATATGGTGATATGTGTTGGTGATGTGTGTTGGTGATGTGTGTTGGTGATGTGTGTTGGTGATATGTGTTGGGGATATGTGTTGGTGATATGGTAATACAAATGCAGTTGGTGAAAGGCAGTACTCATAAGTTTGTTGAGGTCAGCAGGGGGCATTGAACTGAGGGCAGTATTGGTGGGGGCAAAGACAGTGTAGGTCCCTTTATTGTTCAGAAGCTCCGTCAGTCCTGCTCTCTGAATGGCACCAACCACATTGCTGTATGGACGAGAGTTTATTAACGCACATTATCAGCAGCAGATCCTGAGGCTACAAACAGCTCCGATTCCACCCAGATCATTACACATCTGATGAACACTGAGTCTCAAGTTAGAACAGGCCAGTATGAGATCATTACAAACAAAGCTTTGAAAGACTGACAAGAATGTGTGTGTGAGAAACAGCAGCTGTTTATATTTCACTACATCTGTGAAAACAATGACATCCTCTTTGGTGAGAATTTTTCTTGTGTGTTTATGGGGTGTTTGGATTCACAGTGTCACAGTAAGAGTTTGATGAGTTATTGTCTTCTCACCTGAACTGATCATCTGCTTTCAGGACATCCATAACGGTTCCTGTGGGGGGCGTGAGGAGCTTGTCAGCCATGAACATAGTTCCATAGCGGCCATTTCTGTCCTGAGCAGCAATGCAGGAGTTCTCAATGCACAGCTTCTGCAAAGTTCATGCAAGTGAAGGGGTTCAGCTCATTAGCTGAGCAGATCAGCTGATTAAAAACCTTCTCACAAGACTGATGGGGCATGAAGAAGACTGTGGAGAAAGTTAAGGTGATCCAAACGAGAGGTTTCTGGTGGTCTGCCAACTCCATTACAAAGCAGTGATGTGAGAGCACAACTATATCACCTTCACCCACAGCTATAATGTGGCTAGAAATAACAGATTCAGATGAGGAATGCAAAGTTTAATAAAGCAAGATCCACATAATAGTGATTTATTTTTCATTTCATTGTCATGTAAATGACACTTATGGTCGTTAGAGGATTTTGCTCAGTGCAGACAGCAACTGACTGCCTGGATGTGCTGTTTTTGTTTAATGAAGCCCATACACACGTTTCAATACTCACATTTCTGTACACAAACACTCTAAGCTTCAGTCCGCCGAGAGTCTCCAGCTCTTGCCCGTGATAAAGGTCTTTGGAAGAAAGTTTCCCCTTGAGAATGTGGTTTCTCAGTGTTTTTTTCAGGTCAGGTGTCATTGTCAAGCTCTTGTCTGCGCATACATTATATATGCATAGTTTAGAATGTGCAGTTAAAATAGATTTTTGTACAAACACAAGTTTAAGTGGTGAAGTGATCTGACCTTTAAAAGCATTGTTCAGGGGGGCTAACAGAGTCACAGCCTCAGAGCCAATCAGATGATCAGTGAGTCCAGCATCAGTAAACAGTTTAGTTGCTGTGGTAACGGAGTCCTCTGCGAGCTCCAGCAGCGTCTTAGCTGAAAGACATAGAGTCAAAGTCACACATGTCTCCAGTGGATTAAATCACTGCTGAGGAGTTTTTGAAGAACACACCTGAGTCAGGAATGAGCAGTTCATTAATGTAGTGAACAACTCCATTGGTTCCAACTTTATCTTTTTCTGTTATAATAGCTTTTCCATTGATGGTCTTCTGTTCTCCATCACAAGCCACTTCCAGCACAGAGCCCTGTAACGTCTCCAGAGGAGTTCCACTCACAACAGACTCAGAACAGTGCAGGTTCTTCACAATGTGATAATTCAGAAGATCTAAAGAGCACAGATGCAGCATGAAAACAATCACCAAATACATATATCACCAGATACAAATCTGTGACTTTACATGTTACTCTACAAAACATGTTTATAATATTTTATCAAGATGTAAAATGTTGCTTTTCAAACATCTTTTGTCTTTGGTTGACATCACATGTGAGGCTTACTTCATCACCTTACTTCATCAGCAAAAATACCTTTAAGAGCAACCGGGTCTTCCAAAATTCTGGTCAGTGTTTCTGGAGGAATCTTCTCAAAGGCTTCATTGGTTGGAGCGAAGATTGTGTAGGAACCCTCGTTCTCCAACAAACTGCTTAGACCAGCGGCAGAAACTGCAGTCTGAATGATGAGGAAACATCAAGTGTTCCAGTTAAAAGCCTGTTGAACCAACAACCCTCAGCTGAGCCAGTTTTAACAGATCTACCCGAAGAGTGTCCAGTTCATCATCTGTCTCAATCATGGAGATGAGGTTGTTTGTAATGGCAGTGATGACTCTGTCAACCACGTGCACAATTCCATTGGTGGCGTGCTGGTCTGCCTTCACCAGCCGTGCACAGTTTACTGTCACAATCTGCAATGAAACGTGTACACAAGATTGAAAAACATTGCTTCACCCTTTAAAAATTCATTTGGAATTAATACTATTCAATGTGCAACGCTAGTCAAACACACATATTCTCAGTGAGAAAATCTAAACAAAGCTGTCCGTCCTTTTGCTGATTAGAGCAGAAAACTGATGACCAAACCAAACTGGACTCTTACTCCATTGGAATAATGGTGGATATGAACATCAAAGTCTTGGTACATGGAGGGGAAGGCAGCACCATGCTTGAGATCATCAGAAGTCAAGCGTTTGTTGACCATGTGATAGTGAAGAGCGTTGAGAAGTTCAATGTTCACATTGCTCACCAGGGCATCCAGAATTTCCTGCAGGACATTTTGAAATGTTAAGCAAAAGTTGAACAATATGGCAGGATGCACAATGTCTAATGATAATGATCCGAGAACTAGTCTAGGAACACTGAGAGTAATGAGAACTTCTCCTCATGATGTAGAAGATCTCAGGAACTCACATTGGGAAGTGCAGCCCAGGCCTCATTGCTGGGAGCAAAGAACGTGAAGCTGCCGGGTCCCTCAATCTCCTGCTGAAGTTTCGCTCTCTCAGAGTACATCTTAGTGGTGCTGGCCCCAACCACACCCAGCGTTTTATAGATGTTCACCAGAGGTAGAGCTTTAAACACAGTTTTATCAGAGAGGTTATCTCATGTTTTTAGATTGTTTTGATAGCAATCTGTTAATCATATACACCGTTTAATTGCTCTACCTGCTGGACAGCCCTTTTCTCCACTAATTCTCTCATAGCCAGGACAGCACTCATAGCTTATCACACTGAAGAAAAGAACACAATGTTTAAGACTGTACAATATAAACATTATTACTGTCTGTGCTTGTTTTATAAAAGACTGTGTAATGATCAAAAATGGGAGTTAATTTGCAGGTAAATCAGATCTATAGTTTTCTCTTTATTAATATAAAGATGAATGGAAACAATCAAGGCAGTGCTCATGGTCAGATTAATAGGTTTTATAGTCTTTTAATTCATGTGGTTGAACTCATACTGTACTTTATATTCTTGCCTTTTTTTGATAATTCCATAATAAATACGATTCGGTGGTTAAGTTGCTCTTAGAGGGTCATAAAATCTAATTTCTTTTGGTAGCAGTAGAGGTTCAGTATTGGCCAGAGGAAACTCCTGGAGAAGATGGAAGATCAGAACTGCTGCCAATATAAAAACAATGAGACAATCTGAGGAACCACCAAACAAAGATGCCAGAACAACTGTAGGCTGGAGATTGACACATGGTATCTCCTTATATGCTTCCTTTCTGAAAAACTTTTACACAGAACAATTACACAGAAACATAATGAATTACAAAAGTGCTTATGAGAAATCCTGCTAAATCCTCTTTGTTTTACTATTATGTTGACTTCCCACTTTGTGAAATCATTTATTGACATTTTATTTGACAGGGAATTAAGGAGGAAATAACAAAACTTTTTAAACTTTTTACTTTATTATTTCTGAGGGGTTATGTGTAATTCTAAGCATCTCACAGTGTACAAGAGTAGAAAACCAGAAGGTACATCTAAACAAAGATGACAATCTGGACATGCACTGATAGGTAGACTTGTAAAACACACAGAGCTGCATAACAGACTGAACCCATTATGAAAACAGATGGTAACTGAACTCTTGTTTGATCTCTGCCATCATAAACAAAGATGGTCGTCATGGATTTCTGACAACATTAACAGCACGCTGCATTATTCACGTGTCGTACACACTGAACTCAGTTAAGTAGTGTTAGAAGTTTTATTACAGTAAATGATGTTGAAATCTTTACTGTATTCAGTGTATACATGATCAGCACATTCATCATTTGCATTAACTGCCAGACATCTGCAATATTACTCCATATAATATTAATTCATATTATCACAAGTATTTAGTTAAAGATGAACAAGGGCTCTTTGCACCAGATGACAAACAATATGAAGACAGTAGATTAAAGATTAGTTATCTGTTAGGAAAGTTATTGGCCTCACCTCACATGACCTGGAAACATGCCGTTCCACTGCACTGACCTTTATGAACGAACCATACACAGAGTGCAACTGATACCTCAATCATTCATGGCTACTGCTGACTGATTTGAATGTGCTGGATGAAACACTCACACACTCAGAATAACTTTCACTTCCTCTTTGTTTTTTTGACAAGTGCGATGAAAGAAACGTTTCTGGAAGAAGAATCAGATTCATCTGATTCTCCAAAGTTTGCTTTAGACTTTAAAATCTTATTCTTGTTTCCACCAAAAACGGAACCAAGAAATAATGAAAAACAAACAATTTTATGACAACTTCTTAATAAAACATGAAATATCATCTTGTGTAGTGTATACAGTGTGTGTTCCTAATGTGAAACTGATTCAGCACATCACAAGACGTACCACAGAGTTTGTCTGAACACTTAAGCACATTAAATACCTCATAACAGATTCTGCTGCTGGGCTTGTATAACATACTCACATTATGTAAGTAACCTAACAGTGTGACATAATTAGCCTGTTCATAAACTGTCCAGACTTCATTAAAACCTCCAAATTCAAACACTGACCTACTGCACACATACACAACACAAAATACACCTCTCTCTCTCTCTCTCTCTCTCTCTCTCCCTCTCTGTCTGTCTGTCTGTAACACTCTCTCGCACAAACATTCTAACAGTCACATAAACTACTGATCTATTCATTATGACTGATATTTCAGTATATTTAATAGATGGTGTTAAGTGTGTTTTTGGTATCATTGCTGATAACACAGCTTACATGTCCTTCAATCTCTTATGTTTACGTGTATTTTTATTCAGCGTAACCTCAGAAGAGTTCTTTTATTCTCAGACTATGAACCCTGAAGATGAAGAACTCTTTTTTCCTCCTGTAAGGAAAGGAGGCGCCTGTCAGCCAATCAATCAAATTCTCTACTCAAATTGTTATTGTGACAGGCTGGACAAACTTGTGTTAGAAAAGCAGTTTTTTCAGAATAGAATTAAAGCACAGAATGTTAAACAATTTAACTCCACAAAGACTGAAACCAATTACCAAAAGACCTATGTTGGCCATTACTGTACATTACTGTACTGTCCATCTGTATCTACTGTCAGACTGAACTCAAATTAAGAAATTGAATTCCTTCAGGTACTGTACACAGATTGTTTAAGAAAATCCAGTACCTCTGTTAACACACTGTACTAGACAGTTTATTTCAGTGAGTTTAACATGTCTGTCTGTGTGTGTGTGTGTGTGTGTGTGTGTAAGAGTCTGATTTTTAACTTACAGTTGCAGTTGTGTAGTTTACAGTCTGCTCAGCTGTTATATAGTTATAATAATATATATATAGAGTTTAACACTTTCTACAGAGAACATGCCAACGTTTCAAAACACTTTGACTAAGCTTATTAACACCTTTACAAGACATTTCCTCATCAGCACTCCAGCAAGTTGTTTTTTACAAAAAATACTGAACCAAAGCTGTCTTTCCATTGAATTATTCTATCTATCTAATTCAGTGTTCTGCAACTTAAAAACAACAAAGAAAGACCTAAGCACAGCAAAACAGACAGACAGACTGACAGACCGCCTTTAAAACAACAAACGTGTGAAGTTTCAATGATAAGATGTGTGCGGGAACTCACGTTGGTTTGCCGCATATTTTGCGGTGGTACCACTGCTTGCAGCTGGTGAAGTACATCTTATCGGTTCCTTGAATCTTCTGCATGGCGCAAACATTTGGGCTGCAAAACACAAACGTTAACAGACCGTATTTTAACGTCCCATTCACTCAATGTCGCAGGGCTGCATCACGCAAAAGTTCATGTGATGCTGTCTTTACCCATGAGGTCTTCCTCGTATTCTGCTGTGCTGCAGAACCGCTTGGTAAGGGGATTTTGCGGCAGAAACTGTCGCGGTTAATGTGAAAACCAGAGCGAACAAAATCACGCGCTTCATCTCGAGCTGATCCGGACCGCAGGCAGCAGAGTCGCGTTATATACTGAACCAGCGCTTCTGTCTGGGAGGAGCTTCCCAGCAGCACGACCCTTCACTTCCAGATCAATAATATAGAGAACTGTGTCTAATGTTGCTGCATTACAAAACAGAACACTGTACATTACTTCTGCATGTATATGTGTAGAAACACTACTGTACTGAATGACCACAAATCAACACCTTTATTATTCTGGTTGCTTTTCGGTAATTAAGAAAAAAAAAACCTTAAAAATTATATATGTATATATAATTATTATTTTAAAAATCATATTTGTCATGTGCCTAAATGCCAAATGCCTAAATGTAAATATTTCATAACCTACTGGCAAAACAGAATAAATGTTGGTGAATCTTGCGGCAGATCAGATTACTATCGATAACTTAATGCACAAGTTATTCATAATCATATTTCATTTGAAATGTAATATTTGCATGACTGTATGTGGAAAAGCCTTTATTTAAAATGTGTTTCCAATAAAAGTAACTAAATTTAACTACACAATTTACAAGATCAAGTTTTTAATCCAGTTGGACCACATTAGAGAAATAAAACAAGGAACTCCTGATATTTCTCCCAGCCAGTACTCAAAGGTTTCAGTCTCCAGGGTGAGGTTATGCAGCTTTTATATGACTAAACAAGCAAACACATGTCTTACAGAGAAACAGCAAATAAATGGTAATGAAGTCAACCGCCAGACATCTGCCAGACATTGCCCAGATGGTTCTGCTAATCTTCCATTAATGTGTCAAATGAAACAGACTGAAGCAGGATGATTGACCGGGCGAGATCTTCTCTGTTTCTTTGTTCAGTTGGGTCTGTAAGAGGTACTCCTGGCATCATTTCAGGAGATATTTCTGCTGTAGTGGTGGTTAAAATCTGCTCGTCTCTCTGGATGGCAGGTGTTTTGTTGTGAGCAGTGTGAACTTTTTATATTGTGACATTTTTTGAAGGTTATTGAAGAGCATCTACTGAGATCTACCATTCGGCGATTCATGTATCATTATTATGATGCAGCTGTCTGCCACGTCAGATATACTATCATATATGCAGCCGGCAGGCAGACACAGAACTGACTTTACTCTCCAGTGTGATTCATTGTAACTTTCTAAAAAACACCTTTAAAAAGTAGGTCTGAAAATCTTGCTAGTTATCTAGTGAGCGTTCCTGTAGCTCAGTTGGTAGAGCATTGTTTGTACAGTACATGGAGCAGTTAGACCAAGAGTTTTTATTTAAATCTTTAAAACTTGATCAGCTTATCTGGTGTGCTCATGAAGAAGGTTTCCAAGTTCTAATAGAAAAATCAAACATCTCTATCATATAAGACATTCTCTGGAGAAGCATTTGTAATTTTAATAGTGAGGTTTTTGCAACAAACATTCTAATCTGTTTTTATATCCCTCATAAACTCATACATGACAAACACAAATCTTTCATGTTTCCACAAATGTTTTGATCGTATTGTTTTGATGTATTTGCAGGCTCTGATGCTAATAGAGTTTCATTTTAATGAATGAGATCTTACGTGTATTTGTCCTGCACAAATCCTTAACATAAAAGTGTCTAATGCTACTGAAGGATGTCATCAGTAAACAGATGTGATTGACAGTCTGATCTGCTCATGTCAGCTGGATTTGTTATTCCTGTCAGAGATGAGAAATGGCACATTATCTGAGGTCTGTTGCTTCTATTATGTGCAGGAGCTGCTGTGGGACGCAGTGTTAATGTTCAGCTTCAGCCAAATTCCTTTGCAGTGAAATCTCCTCAGGCTGAGAGTGAGTTTTAATACCGCTTGTGTCTGTCAGTTCTTCAGATGCCACTAAACAAAACAGAGTCATTTTCACCTTCTACATGAAGAGATTTCATCTTAATTCTCCTGTTTTTCATTCTGCTCTTCAGATCTAGTTGAATCATCACACCTCTCTTTCTCTGTGTTTTTCATCCTTTCATCACATTTACTCTTTGTCTTTCCTTTTCAAATCGTTCTTTCTACTGTTGATCCATCGTGGCAACAGAATTCCTTAGAATAGACTGAAAAATGTCCATATACAGCATCCTGTATCACTGCAGCGTTTCCAAATCAAGTCATGGACACTGAGTTACCTCAAGGGGAAACAATCAGAGATGTTTTTCCATCTCATTGGGGTACCAGAGGTCTCCACACCATCTGCCATTCCTTCCTGCTTCTGTGCTCATAAATGACACCAGTAAACAATTTCACAAACGAAACAGCACTGTCTCTAACAAAAGATGAAAAAAACAGGAATATTAATATTTCTAAAGTGATGTGAAAGACATGAAAGCTCTGGGTGAAGATTTTCTGAAAGTTAAATAAATTCACCTGCTCTCCCATCAGTGGAAGTCTCGCATCCTTCAGCTCCAGCTGATTGTCCAGCAGAGGTCCAGCAGATGATTCAAACCCGCCTCTGGTTTGTGCCATGATGTTCTCTAGCAACGGTTGCTTTATTTTTTATATTTATTTCTCCTGGAATGCATCGTTCCACATCATCTGTGTTATGACAGTGTTGGAGAAATATTGCTTTTAATCTCATTCATCATCTGCCCTCTAATACATCAAGTGACTTTTCTGGTGAGTAAAACTGGCAGAGTTCTGCAGCTGGTAGTGATGCTCACTTCTGTTTAGACAGAGAGTCACAGTTCTGCTCTTCATCTCAAGAAGCAACAGGGGCTGTAACAGAACATCAGCTCAGCACTGATTTACAGTCAGAATGTGTTTACTCCAGATGGACATTTTTATACAATGAATGATAATCATAGCAAGAGTATTATGTTATTCCAGCAGTATTCATTGTTTTTTTAATAATATGAACTACTTACAATAATTTATAATATTATTATAATTTACATTATAATATGAGACCAAAAACAGAAAAAAATTGTGGGTTGATTTTAATTAAGGGACCAAGAGTTTATTGTTGGGCATAAAATAAACTTAGTTGAGAAGCATTGATTCACTTTTTGGGGGAAAAGTTATGGGACGTCTTCATGAAATATGTTTTCATGGGGGATTGTGTTGCTGCTTTGTAACTGACACAGGATCAGTTTACTCAGACATCAGACTCAATGGAAAAGGTTACAATGAGCTCTTGAGGATTTTCAGCCTCAGGACTCTTTAAATCTGTGTTTGTACGAGTGAAATGGAAAAGTTGAAACAAAATGAAGATAAAAGCAGAGCCATTCACTTCCTAATGTAATTCATAACCACTTCAACACAGACCGCAATATTTTTGCAGCGGCTGTGATGCTTATATATGTGAGATGTGTCATGCGTGTGCATCATGCACTGCTGTGGTTTCACTTCATTGGTATGATCAGCCCACTCACACACATCACAGTCCAGAGAGTGAGGCGAGCCCATGTGACCTGATGAGCGCACCACATGCAGCTGACATCATCTCATAACATTCCAGCCAGTCACTCAGCAGAGCCTGTAAGAGCTGACAGCTGGATACAGGGCTAACACAAAAAGATGGATGTGGAGCTGAAGACTGGTACCCACACTGTAGAGAAACACCTCAAGACAGCTGCCACTGACAGCTGCCATTGCCATTGTTAAAGTGGCATTGTTTAAAGGAAAGTAAATCTTAAATCTTAGTAAAGCGTCTGGACTGATCCAGGAGGGCTTCACTCGTCTCTGTTGATGGCTGACAGAACTCATAAACTGATCTCAGGATAATGTCACATGAAGAACGTTTAAATTCGAAAGAACATAAACAGTAAAAATGGTTCTCTGTCAGAGAAATGTTCTCCGCTCACCCTAAACTGCTGCAATGAACCGTTATCATTAACAATGTCAAATATTGTGCGTGATGGGTACATGAGCGCCCTCTTTCGGCAATGTGAACGCCCATTTCCAAAAAACAACATCTGCAAAATCACATACATTGAATTATATTTAGTGAACAAGACAGTAAAATGCTGTAATCTATTTCAAACTGTATCTTTGTTACCATAGAAAACATGTCACATTCATGATAAGTTATCAAATGTGTGTACAGTTTGTTGTGTTGTTATGAAGATGGAGGAGTTTCACTGCAGAATAGAGACAGCTCATATTCTCAGGCACGTGCACTAGATGCTTTAGTGATGATGTGAACCTGTGACTAACACTTCATCTGCTAATCTCCTGAGGTCCACTGCTGCTTCATAACCACCCAATAACTCATTTACTGTACCGCTGGTCATGTGACACATGGCCTGAGAAAGTCCAGCTATAATTTATTACCATTCAGAGTTACAGAGTTTACATATGTGATTTATATATGTCAAATATATTCTCACAGGAACATTCCATTAGCGTTCAAAGAACATTCACGTTCATTAATGTGAAGTCTCAGTTTTCTCAGATGAATATTTTTTGGCTGTAATTATTTGCTCATCATAGCCCTTGCAGACGAGCAAACTGTGCAGACAACAACTGTGCAGAAAAAGTTGTTGGAGTCTGCAGGACAATTTCTGCAGTTGAACTGCAAAAATAAAAATCAATTGGGCTGGTTTATGGGTTAATAATTCTCATACCTGCTTTCTGATATACTGTACGCAGATATCAGAGTTATTGAATGCACTGTTTATGCATCTTGTAGTTTTTGTAGTTTTAACTGCACTTTGCAGTTATTGTCTTTAAAATGCAGTTAACAAATGTACCATATTATTGTAGCTATAGCTACAGATCAGAATGAATATTCAGCTAAAATTCCCTCCCAACTCTGTGTAGTCGAATTAAATATAATGTACGGGTATAAGTATGTAAATATATCGGTACGGCGTGTATGTTTTTATATAACCCAACACTCAGTTTATACAGTTACAGGTGGTCTCTGCTCTGTCTCTCTATTGGCCTGTTTCACTTTACTTCTCTGCTTCACTTTTCAATCTCTCTGAGGTCACAGCATAGTTTCCTTCTCCCTCTTTGAGTGGAAAAGTACTCAGATGCTTGTTTTACACAACACTCACAGTTTACAGCGTCATTATTTTGCAATCTGAGGAGCACTGCAGCTGAATCATTTTCATTTGTGTTAAAACATGTCATGTAACATGTATGTTAGTTTGAATGAACATTTTACGATGTAAAATGTATTTATTGCTTTTATTCTCTATGGGGAGTCAGAAAGCTTTAGACAGATTTTATGAATTGGATGATGTCATTGTTTCCATGCTGCTCGGAGCGATGGCTGCAATTATGAACGTTTTCCGTTACTGTGATGCATCAGCTGTTTGTGACTCGTGGGACAGAGAGTCCATTTATTGTACAGTAGGCTGTACAGTAGAGTAAGGATTGCTGTTACTGGTTATGATGTGCAACTTCAGTCACTTGAAGACATTACTACATACTGTAAAGTATTAAATGACAGTAAAGATGATATTTATGCTCTTTATAGCTGTTTTAAATATCCTTTAAAAGAACTTGAGCCTGTGTTCTGCAGATCTGCAGCATTGAGGCTGCATTGTTGCACACATTGTTGCACACAGCTGTAAACACCATGACAGCTTCCCTCATCTCTAGTGCCTGATGATAAATAAAGGCAATGTTAAAGGGGTCTAATCCTGACGATGACTCCGCTCGGTCACATCACCTCTTCAGAGCCGAGGGGGGCAGCTGGACAGTAACCCAAAATGATGGGAAAATGGTACAATTAAATTCACAACAGTCACATATGAGCTGTCCTGTCACCTCTTTAAATGACCTCAGCCCCCCCCGGCCTCATACCTCTGCCTTAACTGCCCCAGACCACCAGTATGTTTCAGCTGCAGATGTCTGTCTCCTACATTTGCATAGGGGGCACAATCAACCCCATCTGCTGCTGTTTTTTCTTCATCAACCCCCCCAACAACATAATTCCCTCTGCTCTCTGTTAAGTCTCTGTGGTGTCCAGACAGGTAATCAATCACACACACACACACACACACACTCTCCACCTCCACAGCTCATGTCTTCCTTTATAGATCACATGACCAAGTTTTAATTATGAACCTGCTGAAAACAGTGATCCTCAGTGCATGGTTTGAAACTGCTGCCTGAATAAATCTTCAGGGTTCATTTTATGTACCTAGAATATAAGTTTATCACCAATATATGCATCCCACCATCTCTTCTATGCACCTTAGTCACATTATCAGTTTGCACATGACTTCAAGTCAATCGCTGCTATCTACACTTCACACATTTTGCACTTTGCACATTTATTCAATTTGCACATTATTCAATTGCACAGTCTACTCAATTTGCACATTTCTTCTTATATTCAGAGTTTATTTATTATTTTATGGTCTTATTGTACATTTTTCCCCTTATTGTATATTTTTAAAGTTTTGTTATTTTATATTTTCTGTACTTTAGTTTATATAACTGTCCGGCATTCACTGTGGACAGCAAAGTCAGAATTCCATTTTACAGGGAAACCTGTTTCCTCACTGTGGATATGACAATAAACGCATAGAATCTTGAATCTAGAATAACACGGTGGATATTATCGGGTTCATAGCGACCTCTTGTGGTCGAATGTTGTCCATCTTATTGCACGAGTCTCATAACAAAAAGCATTTTTGTAATAAATATATTTGTTTTAAAATCATAATTAGAGAGTAATATCTTAGTCGAAGCAAGAAAATGACAGACAAGTGATAAAATGAATATTCAATTATGCTGATCAATAATCAATACCTTAAGGTCATGTGATTCTTCAATCGAGGATATAGGAAATATGAAACTGATCAGCAGTGAAATGTATTATAGAAATACATTTGGCAAACGTCACACAACATGGTCACTGAGTTTGTAAATGCGGGTGTCGTGAACGAGTTTTGTGCCGCACGATTCCAAACTGATGTTGTTTTATTGAAGTTCTCTCAGAAGGGCACATGCTATGTTGGAATATAAGCTTTTGAAAAATAGCACATATTAAAATAATAATAATAATAATATTTAGCTATTAATTATAATCGTACTAAGCCTTTCTAAATAATAATTTTAACTCCGGCATATTGAAAACTGTCTTTACAGTGGTAACATCTTCAGTTTCAACACGCCTCTTGCGTATTATTTCTGCGACATAACGGGTCAATACGTCAGAGGTGCGCGCCGCAGTCCTCCTTTCTCTCGTCGTGAAGATGGCGGCGGGGGTGAGTGAGACGGGAGAGATCTTTACTCCTCATATTACTGCACATCTGCATCCACAATCAGCCCGTCATCACGCCAATCCTTTTCTCTTTCACCTGTAGTGTCATGGCGGTGTGTTTGATAGTCTCCTGTAGAGCTGATGGGATGAATATTTATATGATCAGTTCTCACACCCCTTTATTTGATGGTTAGAGTGAAGACAGGAGCTCCGCTGAACCGCACCGCCACGTTTGCCTGCGGCGTGTAAAGCTCATATATGGATTTCTCCGGTTTAAACATTTTGTGGATACCTGGCTATTGTGTTGTGTAGTTTAGAATCACGTTTATAATATACTGAATTGCAAATGAGAAGCCATATGTTAGTGTCAACAAAAGATGGTGAAATAAGTTGACAGGGGTGAGAAAGTCACATCAGTGTGATTGTAAGCAGGGTTCATATTCTCTCTGTTGTATGTTTTCAGGTTTATCTCATGCTGGCTCTGCGGGATCTTGCATATGTTCAGTGCAGTTCACATTCATTTGAATGCATTTCAAATATTGAGTTAATTTAGTACAGGGAATTCCGTCCCAGGCTTAGTGCTGTGTAATGCTTCATAAATAGACTTGTGTAAAGTCGCGTTTGATTCTATAGGAAGTACAGCTAAGAGAGACAACTGCATTGTCTCCAGTGGTGTGTTTTTCTGTCTGCAGACTCTCTACACCTACCCAGAGAACTGGAGGGCCTTCAAGGCTCAGATTGCAGCTCAGTACAGTGGAGCTGGTCTGAAGATCAGCAGCAGCCCACCTGCCTTCAGCTTTGGGCAGACGAACCGATCTCCTGCTTTCCTTAGCAACTTTCCCCTGGGCAAGGTCCGAACTCTCTGTTCTCTGTGCTTTGTGCTTGACATGAGATCTGTATGTTCATTTCTGTCATGTCTCTTCAGGTTCCTGCTTACCAGAGTAATGATGGCTTCTGTCTGTTTGAGAGCAATGCCATCGCCCACTACTGTAAGTACAGTTACTATACACAGGCTTTTAGATGTTATGGTGCTGATGGTGTGTTATGTCATGTTAATAATGTTAATGGATCTTGGTTCTGACAGTGAGTACTGATGCCCTCCGGGGCAGCACTCCTCAGGCTGCAGCACAGGTCCTGCAGTGGGTCAGCTTTGCTGATTCTGAGATCATACCTCCAGCCAGTGCCTGGGTCTTCCCCACCCTGGGTATCATGCAGTACAACAAACAGGTCAGTGTAAAGTGTGGCTGTATGTTTCCACTGGTGCATCAGAACTTCATGTCATCTCTCAAGAGCTCTGGAGCTTTAGATAGTGTGAGTATATTAAAGGTAGAACACAAATCTCGTCTCGGGCTGTGCTTGCCTGCAGCTCGCAGCGTTTGGCAGGTGCCTGGTGTTTCTCTTTTTCCTCTTTTGCATAGTAAAATAATTTGAAAATATTTTGCCGTGACCAGTTCCATAATCCACCTCGAAAGTGCTCGACTTCATAAGAATGAAGTAAAAATGTAAAATGTACCACACCCGGTCATTCACTGAATTTCACGAATTATTCTGTCATGAATTGAGTGCTGCCTCTTCAATGAGTGTTTTGTAAGGTCATGTTCTGTTTTGTGTGTATGTAGGCCACAGAACAGGCTAAGGAAGAGGTGAAGCGAGTTCTTGCCGTCCTCAATCAGCACTTACACACTCGCACTTTCCTGGTTGGGGAGCGAGTCAGTCTGGCTGACATCACTGTTGTCTGCTCTCTGCTGTGGCTCTACAAACAGGTGCGACTGCAGTATCCTGTGAGGATATGAGTTGACAGGTTGAAGGAATGTGACAACAGAACCTCTTTATCAAACCCTGAGAGGTGAAAGATCATGAGGTCATATGATGGGCTGTTTCAACTTTCTGACAGTTCAGCAATATTTGAGTTAAAAGGGCACAAAGCAATTTCTAGATTATGAATGAAACATACAAAATTAGTTTGATTATATAAATGTAAAATTCTGTCAGTGTTTGATTTCAAGTCAAAGAGAAATACTTTTAACAGTCAGAAACATTTTTATCTGATAATTGGGTCAGAATATAATTATTCTTGTCAGCTGGCTTTGAAGTGAACGTTACTATGTGCACGTGTCTTCAGGTTCTTGAGCCGTCTTTTCGTCAGCCCTACGCCAACGTCACTCGCTGGTTTGTCACCTGTATCAACCAGCCTCAGTTTAAGGCTGTTTTGGGAGAGGTCAAGCTCTGTGAGAAAATGTCTCAGTTTGATGGTGAGTTTCTCAGAGATATTTTAAGGTACCTTCACAAAATCTCTCAAGCTAGTTTGTTCTTTCTGAAGTTGCTCTCACTTTCATTGTCATTTAACCAGCCAAGAAGTTTGCAGAGATGCAGCCCAAGAAAGAAACTCCTGCCAAGAAGGAGAAGGGAGGAAAGGAAGGAGGTAAACAACAACAACAGCAGCAGCAGCAGCAGCAGGAGAAAAAAGAGAAGAAAAAGGAGGAAAAGAAAGCCGCCCCTGCTGAGGAGGAGATGGATGAATGTGAGGCTGCACTGGCTGCTGAGCCAAAAGCCAAAGACCCGTTTGCTCACCTTCCAAAGAGGTTCTTGATGCATCCCTGCTGACGGCTCATTAGAAACCTTCTGTTCAAGAGTTGAGAACTCTAACCCTGTTTCTCTGTCTCCTGTCTCTCAGTTCATTCGTCATGGATGAGTTTAAGAGGAAATACTCCAACGAGGACACCCTGACCGTGGCATTGCCTTTCTTCTGGGATAACTTTGATCGCGAGGGCTTCTCAATCTGGTATGCAGAGTACCGTTTCCCTGAAGAGCTGAGCATGGCCTTCATGAGCTGTAATCTCATCACAGGTACAGTCAGTTTCTGTACAGTAATGAACATTCAGTGCCAGGAATGTTATTGCTTATGTGAGCTAATGCAACATGAACTGCTTGCACAAGAATCAGGCAGCACAAACGGTTTTGTGACGCGTGTGACGTCTCGTGCTTTTCTCAGGAATGTTCCAGCGACTCGACAAGCTGCGTAAGAACGCCTTTGCCAGCGTCATCCTCTTCGGTACCAACAATGATAGTTCCATCTCTGGAATCTGGGTCTTCCGGGGGCAGGAGCTTGCCTTTACTGTGAGTGATGGACATATTCAACTCTGCTTTTACTTCCTCTTGAATGTTGTTCTGTAGTTGTAATGAGGTTCTCACGCTGCTGCAGAACTGCCTGACAGATGAGACGTTTCATTTCAAGTGAAAGTTGAACTCTGTACCAGTATGTGACGTAAGGTGCTGAAGCAGTGAATGAAAGTGTGTGACGTTCAGCTGAAGAGCCAAATGTCAGAAACCTGGAACATTTCATATGGGAAACAGTAGCAGTGTATCATCTGTGGTGTGTGAGAGATGCTTTTCATATGGTTTGATGTCAGTGGCTGTCAGGTGAGCTGAGGTAGTGTTTGTGCTGCTTTCTTGAGACGAGGCAAATGAGGCGGATGCCAGCATGGCGTGTTGCGTGACTTGCCTCAAAAACTCAATGAGGTTAAAAAATGACCTAGATTATATTACAGTTACATCATAGGTTCACCTGCACACGGGAACAGTGTCAAAATCAAACAGTTTCTTAAAACAAGACTAGTAGATTGAAACAAAAGATCAATATTTTGACAGTATAACCAGTGTTAAACAGTTCACTGATTGGGAGGCATTAGTTAGGTGTGAATGTAATATTTGAATAAGCATCTATAAAGATATTCTTGGTGAAAACTTGTTAATTTGTTTTTCTCTTCTCAGCTGAGTGAGGATTGGCAGATTGACTATGAGTCGTACACTTGGCGGAAGCTGGATGTGGACAGTGAGGAGTGTAAGGTCATGGTGAAGGAGTACTTCGCATGGGAGGGTGAATTTAAACATGCAGGCAAACCCTTTAACCAGGGCAAGATTTTCAAGTGAGACCTGATTATGTGCCTGATATCAGAATCGATGGACATGAAACCAGTTTGAGAATCTCCTGTACATTCTCATGCTGTGACGGAAGATTTCCGTTGAGAGAAATAAAAAGTCTTTTCCACATTTCTACTTGTTTTAATTTACATTGATTTACACTTTAATTTACATGGATTTGTGCATTCAGGCTTCACACGTTAGCAGCATGGGTTCCCTGAGACTCAAACCTGTGACCATTAACACAATCTAGAGCTGCAACAACAAAAGTCCCTAAAAATCCATCTGAATAAAACTGAGTGTTTCTCTTGGAAATTATGCTGTGTTTCTGAATGGGGAACTACACGGCAGCTAATTAATTGTGGCTGATGTCTACATCACATGTTAGCAGTAACTATTGGAAAACAGTCAATTTTGGACAGGGTGCTATTGCTGCTGGAAACAAACTCTCTGACTTCAGGCTGCTTGTGCACATCTATCCTTTTACACATACGATTGTTTGCATAAGCGCATACCAGCTTGACGTGTCAGTTGAGACGCCTTCGGTAAGACTGTAAACTTAAAAACAAGAGTCACACCCCACCAATGTGTGTATCAGGTCATTTATTGTCAGAAACGTTCAATACTTCTGAATGTATTAATTCTGTACAATGTACATTTAACAACAACCCTGATGATTGTGGAGAAATGAACAGACTGTAAGTTCATAAAACACGAGGGAACAACATGATGAACAATAAACCATACAAACAGAAAAAGTCACAAAAAAGATCATGTAAGTCCACTGATACATTTCCTTGTATACAGGATGTTTCTGGGCAACAATGAGTCATTTGTGAAGCCCTAAATTAATTGTGAGGAACTGAACGCAGGCTATGACAGTGTAGTGCCAGTCTATCTTCTGTGAAACCGGGTGGTGCTACAGTGCTGAGGTGGGAATTTTCCCCTAGAGTCAGTCACCACATTCATCTGCCAGGAAAATATAACCATGCTGGTTTACAGTCAGACTCAGCTCAGACGTCCACCTCAGCAGTTCTCAATCAGAATGCTGATATACTTTGATGTTATATTAAACCACATTATAATCTGTAAATGAGGATATTCCTCTGGTTTGAATGTCAGTTCAGATGTTTCTCAGGTGAACTGCGAGGACAGGTTTGCATGCCTCTAGCGTTTCAGTGCAGAGGTCAACGGTCAGCGTGTCTGCTGGGAGGAATGTGGTTTTATCAATCATTGGGAAACAACACACATTGGGTTCATTGGTGCAGCATCTGATGAGTTAAACATTTAACGTCCTTTTCCACACACTCATGTCTTTTAGTGATGACCACACTGCTAGCCTTCCTCAATGGGTTTGCATGAGAAAGTAACTGCATGGGTTTCATGCGAGCCTTTGCAGGAGTCGAAAGAGAAAACGGACAGCCCCTGCATTTGTGGACACGAGACCCCAAACATAACTCTGCAAACTACTGTTTATACTTGATACTTTGGGCTACAGCTGGAGATGTCACATTCCTGGTGGATTTATGTTTATAAGCTTTCAGTATAAACCTTCAAATCACAACCGAGTATTTTACTTATATTTGCACCACGTTTGAAGTATGCAGTTACTCGGCCTGTAGTGTATAGTGCATTTATTCCTTCCAGTTTTAAATATGCAACAAAGAGCATTTGAATGACTAATTATGACATGAAGTCACAACCAAATCCTTTTCATTTTTTTATGATTTTTAAAACAAACAAAATAAATTATACACATTTTATGTATTCATTTTTTACAGTGGGGTCTTACAGTCTTAAACCAGATCACATTGAAAATATGGGACACAAAATATGATTCAAATCTGGAAATAAACAAAATATTTCAGATTTGTGTCATTGCTAATGTTGAATTGACTCTTTTGTACAAAAGGTCACATTGTCCTGATTCCACCGAAGCACGAACTGTTTTTTGGAATCATGCCGGAATAACAGAGATCTACTTTTGCACAAATATGTGGAACCCACACCAGCTTGTGTGTCTTTCATTTCCTTTTAAGAATAAGAGGGACATACAAACTGCAGACATTCTCAAATGTAAGCTTTTTAACTTGTGGTCACATTGTTATGCTAATAATATAGTTCTTGTGAAACCTACAGTGTGGGCTACTATATAGTCCTACTGTAGTTTCTAGTCGTTTCATAATGTTGATTTTATTTTACTATGTGTATATTTCTTATGTAGCTGAAATATAAGAGGAGCAGTTTGATGTCTTTCAGATCAGTGTTTATATGAAGAGAATTAAACAGGAGTGCTGAGTTTTATTAATTTTTAAACAACATTTTGACATTTCATACTTATATACACACAGGAGATGGAACAACCAGCCATGGAAACATCACTGCAATGACCTTCCCCCTCGCTTATTATGTTGCCATGGCAACCACCCCGAAATAGTTGCTTTCAGTTTGCCCTCCCTCATGTTTATGACTCACAGCTTGCAGGGAAAACCACAGTTTAGTGTCTGTCTCATGATGTTCCTGCGTTCATCAGAACTGGATCTTCTGAACATAGTTCAACATTAGGGGTGAGTCAGGTGTGTGTGTAACAGGTGTCTTTCTGAAGGTTGTGATGATCTGGGCAGATCAGGTGGAGGCTGGCAGCTCATTCCACCAGAGAAGAGGAGAATAGCAGAATGTCTTTGAGTGATCTGATGCCTCGTGTGAGGGAATCAGACGTCGCTTGTTTATAGAACATAGATAAAGAGATAAATAAGCTCTCTAAACTCACCAACTGGATCCCAGGACACACCCAATCAATTTATCCTGTCTGCCCGTCAGCACTGCATGTGTTGTGGTCATCCAGGATGATTCAGTGGTGTTTTCTGCACTAGTTCATACAGGCTGACTCACCAGGAAACACCCCACATATCCAGAACTATAACTACAAGATATTTCATGACTGATGCAACATTATGCATAACAGTGTGGAGAAATGACAAGCCCGAGACCCTCTCGTTTAGGTCGTTTTAGGTCGTGAGTTTTGTCGTTTAAATGACAAAACTCAGATATGCCCACATACCCAAACCAGAGCACTGTGCTGCATTTGTTATGGCTGTTTTATGTCTTTTTCCCCCACACACACTCTGCAGAAACTCATGAATGTTTTGTTTATTGAAATATTTGCCTGTTTGTGATCCAAAACATTTTTATTGCATTGGGAAGGTAAAACCCAGCAAGAAGGCAACAAACCAGAACAGTGGAACATGCAGACTGTTCTGTCTGGTTCTTGACTCATACTGTCTTTTTTCTTCTGGTTACAGAACTTACAAAATGTTTAATACTCAACAATACGAAAATAATCAAAAATAAGCGTTGTATCATTTTACATAGTGCAGCTTATTTCCTGTGTCTTTACAGGACAAAGAGTATCATTTTGTTTTGTGTTTGAAGAGTTCATCTTCTGCTTATCATTACACAGCCCTGAATACAGATGTGACACCACAGGCCTGTCTGTCTCTCTGTCTGCTTCACACCTACCCACCCCAGAACTGTATATACACACCTACTGTATTTACTTTACAGTATTTATCTCAGGCAGATAAAACAGCCATTTAGATCAAGATATAACCCCAGACATCCTACTTAATTAAGCATAATTAAGACCTCGTGAAACAGACTCAGTTAGATCATCAGGTTAAAACAGACTCACAGTGTTAAGAGAACAGAATGAGATGTAGAGCACAAGACTGTAAGAATGATGCATCTGCTGCTGTACTGGAGAAACTGAGTAAGATGAAATATCAGTTTATAGAAGAAAGTTCTGATTCTTTCAATGTAAAACACACGTTTGCTTTAGGTTAGATATTCTTTTCAGTGTACTGTTCTCTTATTAAAATAAACCTGCAGCTGTGCACTTACTGTAACATTTCTTTTATAAGTTAAAGAAGCACAGTTATGTCACATTACTGATTTTTACATTTCTGGATCAAGACCATCACAAGTTTTTGTGAGCTGAATATAAAGATCTACACATTACTGTACATCACCCTCAAAGAGTTAATCAGCCTAATTAACTCCTAATTAAATGTTATTAAACTGTTTGCCATTGACTACATTAATTGTGAAAAGATTCAACTTTTTTCTCAGCTTTAGGATGACTGTGTTAGACCAAACAGACATTGTAGCAGATTCAGCTTCAGATTCTGAGAGCAGAGAACAAAAAAAAGCTTTATGATTATACAGTATTTACAGTAACATGTATTATCATCCATTAGTAAGTTTACAAATGCATTGTTTCATTAAACTGCAGTCATGTGATTACTCAATGTAAGGGTCAGAAAGTGTGAAACATCATCTGTGTGTAACATAAACAGACTACATGTAAATTTAAGAGGGTGCTATAATTGGCTGTTCCCCACACGCTGGATGGGCTGGATGTAGTAATACATGACCGTTACCTCCGCCCTCTTCTCCAGAGAAGTTCACCGTTCCGAGCGGAACTCTAACGTTCTCCAGAGGAACTCTGACGTTCTCCAGAGCCCGCAGTTAAACACGCGTGTGAAGCAGTTGATGAAGAGCGCGGTGCATCGGGAAGCATGCCAGCGCACAGGTGCTGAACTGTCGAGGTACGTTTGGGCGTTTCTGATGCTCAATTCATACGCAGCGTCACGCGTAACAATTAGGCTGAAACTTATTAAAAGTGTTGACGTTACTGTATGTGCGCCGTATATTGCACTTTACAAACATGTCAATATGATTATGAGTGTGTCTGCTCACATGTTTGTCTTACAGCTGAAGATTGTTTAATTCTTCAGCTCATTCAGTACAACAGATTCGTGTCGTCACTGAAGGAAATTTTGTTTTGTTTTGCGTGTCATGTAAAAGATCTCTAGCATTAGTCCAGCAGCAGCGGGGATAAGACGTTTGTCTCTGACTTTGGCTTTATGACTTTATGGCAAAATAAAACATGCATTTGGTTGATAAGGGACTGAAGAGGAACATCTGTTTATATTCATATTTTTAATAAATCTTTTGTTATTTGCATTTCTTTCCTCTTAAAATTAATATTACTCTGCCTTATGAAAGCTCCTCATAGCTGAAGAGATTTAGGCAATGTGCGTGTGTTGTCCCCGCACATTTAAGCTATGATGTTCTTGCTGCGCTTACAACTTTTGCATGTGTATTTACATTTGAGAAATCTTTCCAAAAGTGTCTTGATTTTGGAACCCGGAGCTGTGCTCAGGGTGTGGGGTGTCAGACAGGATGGAGGGAGTGAGGGAATGCTGTGGTTCGGAAAGTCTTACTAACTGAAGGCAGGTTTGAAGAGCAAAGCCAGTCTGACTGAGGAGGAGGAAGAATGAGGTCTTTTATTCACAATTCAGAAGGACTGGGGGTTTGTTATATAACAGAAGGAGTAAATAAAAACAAAAGATAAAACAAGAAATGGGAGTGTTTCATGCTGAGAGTTTGGTGTGTAAGAAGGTTTTTTTGTAATGTTCATGTGTGGACTTCATGAGAAGAATATTTGAAGCCCATCCGCCTCTGCTGCCACACCCAAAACTCTCTTAGTTTGTCAGAGGAGATCCGAAGACTCCACAGCCCATTACAGCCCATTACAGCAGTCAGACTTTATTCAACACTGCTCAATAAAGCTGTGCATAAGTACATTTATGTTCATGCAGAATTGTAGTTAGAATCATTTCAGTTTTAAGTTTTGCCATATTCAACGTTTTGTTTTTTAACTTTTTTGAGTTTAGAACCAAAGGTGGTTCTTAAAATTCTCATTTTGAATGATTCTAGCTGACACATCTTTCCATGTTCCTCTGAACAGACAATATTTTCATGCTGTTCATCTTTACATGAGCTTGGTCGGATGTGGGTTTTGTCCATGTGAAAGTGGAACATCTAACCAGTTTCCTTGATTTTCCATGAATGAATTAATTGTGGCTTTATGTCAGAGATGGCAAAACCTTTGACTCGTGCCTCAAGCAAGACAGATGATTAATGAAGCATTTGATGAAGAAGTATGACTTTGCACATTGCATTGAGAAGTGTTCTGTAAGTTGCTATGGGGATAAAAGTGTTCACTAAATGACAAGTAAACCAAGAAACTTCTGTAAGCAAATCCACAATTTATTGCGTTGTTTAATTGCTTATTGTGTGTGCGTGTGTCTCTTATTAACCATGACAACAGTTTAATGGAAACAGTGAGCCAATGCCGTCCACTGTTCTATTTAGTGCTCTGTTTATCTGGTGTGAACCTCAGTGTCGGTGAATCTCAGATTTATAGTTGTGAGAGAAATCGTATTTTAACTGGAGCTCTAAGACCTTTTAAAGTAGTAGCTGTTGTTTTCTCTTGATCTGCAGTAATCAATGTGCTTCAAGGTGCTTTTGTTTGCCTTTAAAGCGTTCAACCAGCATCCTGCCATCAACCAATAAAAGGTTTCGATTGCATTGTTAGTCAGTGGAAAGCAGGAAACCAGTAGCCTGTTTTTGCAGCTCGGATGTACCGGATGGGCTTTTCTCCCAGCTCGCCCAGCAGCTCAATCGAGGAATGTGTGTCTCTGGTGAACTGGGTGGGGTTGCAGCTCACTGTTCTCTATGTGCGGGCTCAGAGGTGTGTGTGTGTGTGTGTGTGTGTCCCTTGCTTTGGATTTGCAGCGTTTGCCGACTATGTCGTCCATTAACTCAGAACTTCATAGATTGTGGAGTTGTTTCTGAGTGGCCTCTACTAGCATTGTAGCATCTGTGATTATAGTATTTTATTCAATAATAGTCTTTTAATTTTCATCAAAGCTGGTATACTAGACTTTATAGTTCAGCCGATTTATAAACATACAGCCGCTTAGTATTCTCCATAATCCATAATTGTTTTATGTTGCCTATAAAATGTGTTTTTTGTGCCTTTTTGTAGTCTAGTGTTGTTCTGTGCACTCCACCTTTAGCGAGGTCACAGATAAGTAGAGGCCTTCATAGATGTTCCCCTGTGAGTGTACACAGCTGCTCTGCCAAATGTTGTTCACCACAGCCCGATACTGTTTCAGTCACAGCTCAGAATTAACCCTCCGTTCATGGAACAACACCAGAGCGAGAGGTTCCAGCCATGGTTTTCAAATCATTGACAATGACGTTTTAGCAACCAGCTTAGAGGAGAGAAAACATGATGTTTGTAGTGTTTTGTGTCCTGCTGACATGACCCCACATGACCTGAGCTGCTCCTCTCAGAACAGCAGGTCATTTTCCAGACTTCTTGTTCACAGAGAGCACAAACTCCTCATCAGGTGTTTAGAGGTTTATCTGAGCGGTCGGAATGGCATCAGGAGATATGTTGAGTTCTTGAGACAGTGGAATAGTACAGGGGAGAATGAGGGTAGCTGGTAAGCTTGTATCTGTCTGTGCTGATTGCAGTGTTTTAACTAAATGAGAGGAGAGCGTCTCAATACTGCATCAGTCGTATAATGTCTTTGTTCTGTGGATGAATGGAACAACTATTGTAGAGAAACAATCATCTGAAGGGAGGCTTTTGGTTTATGACAGTTGAATGTAAAGGTTTTTTTAATGTTTTAATGTAACGCAGTTATAAGGTTTGGGTAACTAGGGAGTTACAATATCAAAACAAATTCTGTGAATAGTGGACTGCTTTAGAAAAACACTTAACTAAACCTACTAACAGCCAACTAAACCTGTTCATTGTAGAGAACACACAGTGTGTATTTAAGCCTGAAAATGCAGTTTTTGGGCCAGCAGACGGGGATTTGCACATTGGTTTGTGTGCTTTCCTGTGATAAATCAGCGTGGTTTTGCTTGTGACGTGTCACTTCTGTGGCATTGGCATGGTAATTACGAAACGCTTGCGATGGCTTTTACATTTTTTCAGTTTACAGTTTTCAGTTGATATGGCTGTGCACAATTTTAGAAATATTAAGTTGTGTATTTTATGCACTAATAAAAGTGTTAATTCAGTAATTCAGTTTGAGATACATTTTGGCATGTTGATTTTTTGCACTTTTTTTTGTCTTTTTTGTATTTTCACAATTAGAATAAATGAGAACTTCTTTTGTAAAGTTTAAGTGAAAAATGCTTGTAGGTGTTTTCGTATCTAAGAGGTTTTGTGTAATTGCAGGGTGGTGGATGAGGGGGTGAGATCTTAGAAACAATGAGTTTTCTGTTGGATGCTGGAATGGCAGATTCACACGTCAGTTCAGTACTTCTGTTAGCAATGTTTATCAAAAAYGTCCCAGTTCTTAAATCTATTCTTTAATTTGCGTTTTAGGACAATTTATGCTGTCTAGATTTTTATTCTGCAAGTGTTTAGTTGGGTGTATATAAATTAAAGACATTAAGTGATCATTTATTGTATGGAAGATGATTGAAGTAGATGGATACATTAATGTTTAATTTAATTTTAATTTCATGCAGTTTAGTTCTTTGTCAGTAGTCAGTATGATAGGTTAAGGCTGTTCTTATAATAGGTTATGGCTGTTCTTATAATAGGTTATGGCTGTTCTTATGATAGGTTATGGCTGTTCTTATGATAGGTTAAGGCTGTTCTTATTTAAAAGATAGTTCTAATTTGACCACAGTTTATGTTGCCTTTAAAAAAGAATTTATAACGTTTTATTTAATTTAATTTTTATTTTTGATGGAGAGATTATCGCCATCAAGTGCCTTGATCTTAATAAACAGTCAATAAACTGATATTCATTATATTATATACATTTGCATTTTGCACATATTGTATGCAAATCATCTGATATAAACCTGTCTGTGAGAGATTTCATTTCAGGATACTAACATTCTGTTTTCTGTGTATTAGGGAAAGAACAAGGGCTGACACGGTCCACAATAGGGGACAGGTGAAAAAGAAGCACATTTAGAGGTATGCTTTGTAGCTATATACAATTCATGGTTTAAATAAAATGATTATAAACATTGCAGGTGTTCTGAAGTACTGAAATGATACTTTTTTACATACTAGATACTTTTTGATATTTTAGCCCTGTCTTGTGTGCAGTTGTTATCTGCTAATTTTAAGTTGTTTTATTTTAATTTCAATTTGTTCGTTATTACAGTAAGTTAAACAATCTACTTTTATTTTATTTTCTTCAAGATGGATGACGAGCAGGACACGAGGGAAGTTCTTTTCCCTCAGTGGATGGGCCCTGAGGAACATGGGCTCACCATAGAACAAACGGGTCAGGGAGAGATTTTTGTCAAAGAGGTGAAAGAAGAGTTCCCTGCTGCTCACACTGGAACAGTACATGAAGGTATGAAGTCAGATGAACATTTCAAAACTTTAAACATGTATTATTTTGTTCAGTTTAACAGAATACTTTTTTGACAGAGACAGGCTGTGAGATTTTTAAGATTTGAGACTTTTTTGCCTAAAGATCTTCTGCCAGTTTAGACTAAAGCTAACAGCCTATTTTAGTTGGTAATGAGTTGTTAGCCCTAAGCTAATGCTCCTGCAGTCCTTCTGCATTGTAAATGACAGTGTTTGAAAAATGGTTCTCTAATTAATGTTTCATTTCCTGCCCTTTCTCACATGTGACAGGTGACCAAATTGTGGGGGCCACCATTTATTTTGACAACATGAGTTCAGGCGAAACAGCTGAGCTACTGAAGAGTCTAAACCGACATAAGGTTGGACTAAAATTACAAAATAAATCTGGAGACAAGTCACCTTGCCGCTCTCCTATGGGGACGTTGTCATGGGAAGGACGTGGAGGGTTTGGAGGATCTAGCTCAGATATTCTCTTGGTAAGATCAGTGTCACAGTGTTTTGTGTGATACATGGCAAGGATTATGACCATGTGACCACCTTTGAAAGCTTAATATTTTTGTTTGTTCTGATTTCGCATTATGGGAATGTGTATAAAGACAAATGTTTAAACCATGTGTCAAGTGTAGATTTCAGTGAGGTTTTCAAGTTTCATCTTTCTCTCCCTGCAGAGTGGGGATGAAGACTACAAGAGAATCTACACTAAGAAGATTAAACCTAGACTAAAGTCAGAGGATCTTGCTGAGGGTGTTGATGTGCGCACAGAACGCCACAGCAGCACAAGCAGTGATGGCCGCACCATAACTACAATTACTCGCCGCATAACTACCTACACTGTGGACATTCCCGGGGGAACTGACCAAGTCTCAAGCCCTGAGGTCAAAATTCAGGTCTCCCAGCATGAGCCGTTTGAGGGTGATTCTGCTCAAATTAGATTACCACATGGCAGTGCACACAGAGATATAAAAACAGGAGAAATACATATAGGAGGACCCAAGGTCATTGATTCCTCTGTCAAAACAACATGCGACTTAGACAGAAGTGAGCAGGAGATTAGCATTAATGTGTCAGACACTGGACTGTTAGAGGGAGAAGGACCGGGACATTCTGGCAGGACTGTAACTGTTGAAGGCAGTGCTGGTCTCTCTGGCAGATTAGAAACTCAAGTGGGAAATGTTTTGGGACTGAAAGATTCAAGTTTGATGGCAGGAACAGAGTTGGCTACAGCAAAGGGCCCTGTTTTGGACACTCATATTTCAGGTTTTTCTATTAGTGGGGGTACAGGTGACAGTTACATATCAGGTAAAAAAGGTAGAGAATCTTCGTCTGTTGCGCTTAAGGATGGGTCGGACGATAAAACCAAATTATCTCAATTTAGCATAGATATTCAACGGCCCAAGGTAAATACTAAACGCTCTGAAAGTGAAATATGTGAGAGATCTGATTTTACTATGCCAAGTGTAGAAGATAAAAACAACTTACCAAAACTTAAAATTAGTGAATCAGTTTCTACAGAAGACATTAGTGGTGGATTCAAAGTGCCCAAAATGGATACTGACATTTTACTGTCTCAGATTAAAATCAAAACACCAAAAATTGACATCCAAACCACAGATGTTGACATTAAGGGACATGACGGAAAGATTAAAAGCCCCGAATTCAAGATGCCATCGATCTCTGGAACAAAGATTTCCATGCCAGATGTGGATTTCAACCTCAAAGGGCCCAAACTGAAAGGTGATGGTGATGTGTCAGCACCAAAAGTTGAAGGAGGTATTAAAACACCAAAAATTGACATTGAAACCTCAGACATTGAGGGTCCTGAAGGTGGTTTTAAGATGCCAAAGATCAAAATGCCCTCATTTGGACTCAGAGGGCCAAAAGCTGAAGGTCCTGATGTTGATATTAAAATGCCCAAAGCTGACGTGGACATTAAAGCACCAGATGTTGACATCAAGGGTCCAGAGCTTGACATTGAGGGACCTGAGGGAAAAATCAAGGGCCCCAAATTCAAGATGCCATCGATCTCTGGGCCAAAACTCTATATGCCAGATGTGGATTTCAACCTCAAAGGGCCCAAACTGAAAGGTGATGTTGATGTGTCAGTTTCAAAAATTGAAGGAGATATTAAAGCACCAAAAGTTGAAGGAGATATTAAAGCACCAAAAATTGAAACCTCAGACATTGAGGGTCCTGAAGGTGGTTTTAAGATGCCAAAGATCAAAATGCCCTCATTTGGACTCAAAGGCCCAAACACTGAAGGTCCTGACATTGATTTTAAAATCCCCAAAGCTGACGTGGACATTAAATCACCAAATATTGATATCAAGGGTCCAGAGCTTGACATTGAGGGACCTGAGGGAAAAATTAAGGGCCCCAAATTCAAGATGCCATCGATCTCTGGGCCAAAACTCTCTATGCCAGATGTGGATTTCAACCTCAAAGGACCCAAACTGAAAGGTGATGTTGATGTGTCAGTTCCAAAAGTTGAGGGAGGTGATGTTGAAGTGCCAAAGATACATATGGAAAGCCCTAATGTTGAGTTAGATGTCTCGGATGCAAGTTTGAAAAAAACAGAACAAAAGTTTCAAATGCCTAAATTTGGATTTAAGGGGCCAAAAATAGTGGCTCCAGATGTGGATATCAACTTTGCTGTCAAAGGACCAGAAAGAGATGTTCAAATTCCTAATGTTGATATTACAGTACCCAATATCAAAGCTAAAGGATCAAACTTAAAAATGGGATCAATATCTGGTCCAAATGTCTCTTTACGTGATGTTGACCTAAACCTGAAAGGGTCAAAGGTGAAAGCTGAAGCTGGAGTCAGTGTGGAAGGTGATGTCAGTGTACCAAAAGTAGAAGTTGGCTCTCCAAGTCTTGAACTTAAAAGTCCAGAGGGAGGGTTTAAGATGCCAAAATTTAAAATGCCAAAAATTGGATTCAAGTCACCCAAAGGAGAAATTGATGTAAATATACCTGGTAGTGATTTTAGTTTAAAATCACCAGACATTGACATGAAATCTCCAGATATTGACATTGAGGGACCTGAAGGAAAAATCAAGGGTCAAAAATTTAAAATGCCTTCCATAACTGGTCCTAAGATTACCACACCAGATGTAGACTTCAATGTCAAAGGCCCCAAAGTCAAGGGTGATGTGAATGTTTCTGTGCCAAAAATTGAAGGAGACCTAAAGCCTCCAAAATTAGACATTGAAGGTCCTGATGTTAATATGGAGGGTCCTGAAGGAGGTTTTAAGATGCCCAAAATAAAAATGGCATCATTCGGACTGAAGGGTCCTAAAGTTGAGGGTCCAGAGATTGATGTAAATCTGCCAAAAGCTGATGTTGACATTAAAGGACCTGAAATTGACATCAGAACTTCAGATCTTGACATTGAGGGACCGGAGGGCAAAACCAAAGGTCCTAAATTCAAAATGCCTTCTATATCTGGTCCAAAGATCACCATGCCAGATGTAGACTTCAATCTGAAAGGCCCCAAAGTCAAGGGTGATGTGGACGTTTCAGTGCCAAAGATTGAAGGAGACCTAAAGGCTCCAAAATTAGATATCGAAGGTCCTGATGTTAACATTGAGGGTCCTGAAGGTGGTTTCAAGATGCCTAAAATAAAAATGGCATCATTTGGACTGAAGGGTCCTAAAGTTGAGGGTCCAGAGATTGATGTAAACCTGCCAAAAGCTGATGTTGACATTAAAGGACCTGAAATTGACATCAAAACTCCAGATTTTGACATTGAGGGACTAGAGGCCAAAATAAAGGGTCCTAAATTCAAAATGCCTTCTATATCTGGTCCAAAGATCTCTGTGCCAGATCTGACTCTAAAAGGCCCCAAAGTCAAGGGTGATGTGGATGTTTCTGTGCCAAAGATTGAAGGAGACCTAAAGGCTCCTAAAGTAGACATCAAAAGTCCTGATCTTGACATAAAGGGACCAAAGGGTGGTGTAAAAGTGAAGTCCCCAAAGTTTAACGATCCCAGCTTTGGTATTAAAGGTGGCAGTGTATCAATACCTGAAAAAGATATGGAGGGGAACATTAATGTCAAAAGCCCTGATGTCAGCATAAGTGGACCAGATGCAAACATAAAAGTGCCAAAAACAAAGAAATCTAAATTTTCTTTTGGAGGTAAGAGCCCCAAATTAGATGCAGATATTCCTGATGTTGGTGGCAGTGTTGAAGGGCCTGATATGAGTGTAGATGTAAAAGGAAAGAAAGGTAAATTCAAACTGGCTAAAGCAAAAGGAAAGTCAAAGCCTTTTGATGGTGATATGAAAACTGGAAATGTTAAGGAGACAAATGAACCTGACGTGCAATTGAAGTCAGCCAAAGTAAAGAAACCTCTTTTTGGAAAGTTACATTTCCCTGATGTGGAATTTGACATTAAATCTCCAAAAATGAAAGGAACTATGAAATCATCTGATATTGATTTGCCATCTGCAAGCCTAAAAACTGATATTCAAGGTGTTGATGTTCAGACCCCAAATACCAGTTTAGAGACTCCAGATTTCAAAGGGAAAGAGGGTAAAATCAAAATGCCAAAATGTAGCACTTCTGGATCTAAATTAACAGCTCCTGACCTGGAAGTTAGAGATGCAGTATTAAATACATCAGGAAAGAGTGTAAGCTTGCATGTCCCAGATGCAGGGGGATCCAGCATCAATGTAGGAGGAAAACAGGATGTTGATTTTGAAATGCCATCTGTAAATGTCCATGGTGGTGCTTTAGATGCTGGTGTAAATCTCACTGAACATAAAGCTGTAAAAGGGAGCGTTGAAATGTCAGACTTGGCTGTACGAGGACAAATAGGGGAAATTACAGATGGGATGGAGTACCAAAAAGGTCATGTAACCTTTCCTAAACTCAAAGTCCCAAAGTTTGGTATTGCACTGCCTAAAGTAGAGGGCAGAGAGATGGAAGTAGATGTGGGTTCAGGAAAATTGGATGCTGGGGGTAAAGTTAGTTCCCAGAATCTGGAAATTCACAATGCAGATGTGAAAAATGGTGCGAAGGCAAAAGTCACGATGCCAAAAGTGTTTGTCAAACCTCAATCTACAGGTGGCAGTGCAGCTGATCTTACTGTACAGGGAGTCACAGACATTCCCACTAAAGGTGGTGCAAAGGTGTCTAAAGAGATAAGTCTTAGTTCTGGGGAATTGGCAAGTGGCAAGATTGCAGTAGAGGGATTAAAGGTTTCACTAAAAAGTAAATCTGCCTCCCTTGACCTCTTCAAAAAGTCACAACATCGGCCATCTTCAATGGGTGATGAGGGAGGCTTACCTTCCCCCATTTCTGCTGAAGGGCACTTACAGGCAGAGGGTGGAAACATTTCAGTAGATGTTGGAGAAACAAAGGTTAAAGGCAAAAAAGGGAAGATTAACTTTGCCACAATTGGAGGTTTTGGATCAAAAAGTAAAGGTTCATATGAAGTGACACTTGGAGATGAAAGTAGGGCTAGGACTGAGGTTGCTGGTGAAATTGCTCAGCCTTCAATGTCCAGAATGTCATCAACCTCCATCAATGAAAGTGGTTCAAAAGGTAGTTTTCGGTTACCAGAACTTGAAATAGCTGTTTCACCGAAGAAATAATTTTCATACCAGTTTCTATACTGAGTGCATAATAACATATGTTCACATATTGTTAATCTAGACTGCTACATGTAAACCTGTCTCTCTTTTAAGCAATAGTGCACTGCTATACACCTTTTGTTTTTTAAGTTCTTCCAAATGTTTTTTAATCACAATTTAGCTGTAAATAAGAGAAATCTGTGTTGTAATTCCTTTTGTGGATAAATACACTCCAAAAATTCATGCTGTTAAAAATCTAGCATTGACGCTTTTATTATATGGCAACTTGTTATATTTTTGTATGTTTAAAAGTTTGGGAAATGTTTTTCTTCTGGTGTCTTTTTAAACCTTTAACACATGTAAACATATGTAAACTAAACAAAAGGCATGTTTTTTACCAAGATTTGAAAGGATTTTATAACTTTAAAGCTTCAGTTAAATAATCAGTGCTGTTGTATTTACTTCTCATAGATGAATAACTAGTTTCAGCAGTGATAGATCTGATACCATTTAATAAGAACAATATTGATTAAGGGCTGTACAAACTGTAAATATACTTACACACGTCATGACAATTTAGTGTCCCAAATAATACCAAAGTTCAAATATTCTAATGAAATTAGATTATAATCTAAAGTATTTATATTTATAAGATTGTGCATTTTAAAGAAATTCCTTAAAGACAATCTATACCAGAAGCAGCAGACAAAAGCTGACTTGCCATGATATTAATAGTTTAGGCGTTTTGTTATATTCTCCACATTTTAAATGGAATCTTTCTTGTAACTAAAATTCAGTCTATGAAATGTGCTGCCATGTGGTGATATAAGACAACAATGCTAATGCTGATGGTTTAAACATGTATATATTGAAAGACACGAACTGCGCATTGTCATTGTAAATAATGCAACATGTAGGTTTGTCAGTTGCAGAAAATTAAACAAAGTGTTCAATTATCAAAACATCTGTGTGTTGAAAGAGTCATTTACATGAATACACATTACAATGAGTAACAATAAATGTGTTAGATGTGGAAAAATGATTGCTCCGTTTCATCTCAGTTAATGTGACTATTGTGCCTTCTATGAATACTTTGATAGGAGACAACACAAAGAAAACAGGAAGCGATCTTTCCTGTTCTGGTTCTTCAGACTGATGCTAAGGAAGGAATTAGTCAGGAAATTCCTGTGAGGTTTGAGAATGTGCTACATTGTGTATGTTATTGTAATGTGTCATTTTATTAGCAGAACTGGGATGAGGAGAGTAAAAAAATTTAGAAAAATTTGATCAGCCAGGAGGAATACAAAGAAACATCCAATTTGTTTAATTCCATATTATTTTTTATAGTTGTTTGAAAGGTACGACTTAAGACTTTTTTTACTATCCAGGGCAATTGTCTGTAATTGAGTGTGTGTTGGATTTTTCTGCTCTTTGAACATAATTGTGACATTTTAAATGTATAATGTGTTGCCTGATTCCTGGTCACTGTCTTACCAAAAGGTTTTTGTCAAATTGCAGGAGGGATAAAATGATCCAGAGCAAGATACACTGATCTGTTGAATAAAACGACGATGAAAACAACAATGTTTGAATGTACAGCAGTTTGATGTTGTGTATACATTTTAAAGGTGGATCCTTTGTCCTACATAGAGACAGAGACATGATGTTAAATTTTGTTCAGAATCATTTTGTTCAAAATCATTCTCAGCGCTACTGCAGACCTAAAAAAACAGAAAAATAAAGTGTATAAGATTTGAATGTACTGCAGTGAAATTATCTGAGACATTTTCTATAGAGGAAAAATAATACGTATCTTTTTAATATTAACATCTGAAGTGCATCATAGATTTTAACACAATATTCTAATCTTTTAACTATATGAAAACCAACCATATTTTAATCAACCAACACAAACTTGAGATATTTTGTGAAAAATGCATTTTGATCTTGGATCAGTTGAAACCCAGAATATCTATGATATTCAGTCACGTGTCGTTCTCATCGGAAAACACAGTAAATCTGAGACCACAGCACAAACCGACATTTATAAGAATCTTTACAGTAGAAAAATAATCAGCACCTGTTGGTAAGTAACAGTAATTTTTATTAACTTATTATTAAAAGTAACTTAATAATGTTTATAGTAGAAAATGAACTCATATAAATATCATACTGATATTTCATCATTATGTAAAGGTTTTGTTATATTAAATTCTTGTTCTAAGTAATTTATGATCAGATATTTTTGGCATGACTTCAATGTTTAATGCTATTCTTATTATTTTAATCATGATGACAAAAGTAAAGCTTCTGCTTTTGTGATGAACCACATGGCACAGAACCACAGAAAGCTCTTTCCACGCAAACGGCGTGAAAGCACCGCGGATCGCATCCGCTCCGCATGCGCGTGTGCGGTACACCGGCGGAACTGATGAAACGCGACAGGAACCTCCAGCAGATGTCTGAAATAAACAGCTTTAAATGAAGACACAGCACGCAGACACGCGGAGGTTGTCTGTCTGTGTGTCTGTCGGTCTGTCTTCTGCTGGACAGGTATTGAACATTATTATACCGACCGACCGAGCGAGCGATGACGCCAGAGAATAATAAAACAAGAGTATCCAGCTGTACTTTGAACAGAAATCCAGAGGTGTAAACAAAGACTTGACAGAAACATGATGTAACTTTATTTATTATTATTATTAGTATTATTAATCTTTATATTGTTATTATCATAGCTCAGACTACAGTTTTCTAAAATCAAGTTCTCTCTAAAGACTTTGTGTGTCGGCAGGTTTGCAGCACAATGTGGATCATCTGCTTATGTCTGAATTAGCCGACTGGAATAATATTAGACATGAAAGTTTACATTCATTCAAAATGGAAGTGAGAGGTGTAACATGTGTGTTTCAGCACGTGTTTAACTTAAGATCTGTTCTGTGTGTCGAGCTTGTGTGTCCGCTGGCTGACAGTTTTATGTGTCTGTGTGAACTGTTGTGTTCCGGATCTCTTTCTTTGAACTGTATCACTGAGAGATTATTATGAATATTTGTGTATTCACCTAATTATAGACTAAAAAGTCTAATTATAGACTTTATAATTATAATGGTGTTTATGGTGTTCCAGCAGGGGGAGACAGAGGACTTTGTTTAATGAGGTGTGTTCTACACAGTTCTACACAGTGTTCTGTCAGATGAGGTCAGTGAAACAGTCAAGGGCTAACCGAGTGTTCAATCATGTCTCTCATTTAGCGAAGGAGGGGAACAGTTGCCTGTTCAAACAGAACCCGCACACGACCTGCTAATTGTAAAAACATGTCATCAGTGAGTGTTCAGTGATGACTGTAAACAGTGATGTGCTGTTAAAGATCTTTATGATCTTTATGAGATGTTTACAGGTGTGTTCTCATCACTCTTGATGGCTGATGCATCTTCTGCAGTGATCACGTCATGAGACCTCTTGTGTGCTAGAAGTGTCCATCAGTCCAGCAGACACAACCATGAGTGAGTGCACAGCTGGTTCCACAACAGCAGATTTGTGATCATGAAGCTCATGTGCATGATGTCATGCAAACCTTCATCTGATTTCCTGCGACGCAGGAATCCTGTGTGCAGCAGGGATGCAGCAGTTCTGACAGACTTCAGAGAGTTAGTGTTCAGAGAGATGAAGAACAGCTTCGGACTGGTTTTGGATGCTTCTTTCAGATAACTGCTGTACAGCAGTCATTTGACATAATAAAATACAGATGCATTTAACAACATGTTAAATACAGATGCAACAGCAGTTATTAAAAAAATTAATCTAATCATTACATGCACCATCAGTCGTATTTATGTACAGTGAAATATAGTTTGTGTGTCAATATGCGCGGCAGCACAGAGAGATTATACGCGTCCACATCTGTGCTCGCCACTTTGTGTACGACTGTTGAAACTGAAAGCAGTCGAGTTCAGAACATCGTGTTCTTTTTCACTCTGTCAGGGAAGTCACTCGCCACCAATAACTCTTGCTCATGCAACAGATAAATGGGTAATTTGTGCTACTTAATTTAAATGTATTGCATATACTGAGCAAACTAATATTGAGAAATATCAATTAAATAAATCATATCAACAATAACTCACATCAGGCAGAGAAAAGCATTAACTATCTCTGCATGCCAAAGCAAACAGCAGAACCTGTGGAGACATACAACACTTGATGTGAAACAGTGAACTGCTTATATTTGTAGCTCAGCTTGTTATATATTAATTAGATGCATCACAGGTTAAGTGAGAGGTATTTAAAATGACTTCAAATAAAGTTATTATAAAGCTGAAACATTACTGCATAAAGTTTTATTATTTAGTTTAAACTACTCTTGTGCCCTCCCACCCTTTTCTGCTCGTGTTTATATAAGAGATGTGGGTTTGTGGTGATGTTTCATAACTGTTCTAGTAGCTGTGTTGATGTCACTAAAACATCATGTGATACGTGGGGAAGTCAAGTGTCATGAGTCCTTTCAGATTCCTAGCTAGAGATTTTCACAGCACATGTACTGTACATATAAGAGTACATTTACTTTTCTACCTGTCTTGGGTTTACAGGTGTTTACTGTTGTTTACAGGTGTTTACGGTTGTTTATGGGTGTTTACGGTTGTTTATGGGTGTTTACAGGTGTTTACGGTTGTTTACAGGTGTTTACAGTTGTTTACAGGTGTTTACGGTTGTTTATGGGTGTTTACGGTTGTTTATGGGTGTTTATGGTTGTTTATGGGTGTTTACGGTTGTTTACAGGTGTTTACTGTTGTTTACAGGTGTTTACCGGTGTTTACAGGTGTTTACTGTTGTTTATGGGTGTTTATGGTTGTTTACAGGCGTTTACGGTTGTTTACAGGTGTTTACGGTTGTTTACAACCTTATTGTTTAGTTTTGATGTAGAGGACATTTATAGCATAATTACAAGTTTTCTGTAAAAGACATTACACGTGCCTTTTAAGTGCAGCTGTTACCCCCATGAGTGTTTCCCATCCGTGTTCAGTGTTTCCCATAAGAGGGGGAAAGAAGGGTCACACTGTCCCCAGCAGACGACTGCCGTCCGTGGATAAGCTCTGCTCAGCAGTCTGGAAAACTCCTTCCTGTCCCGCTTCCCTTATTGCCGTGTCAGTGTGGTGTCAGTAATCGTGTCAGCAGCCGAGCAGAGGATGGAAACTCTGGCAGGAGGTTGAACGTCCCCTGTGTGATTCACTTTAATGCTGTAATTGTAGCTGCAGCTGTATTCCAGCTTTGGTCTTCATTAGGAGGTAAACAGCTTCATTCATCAGCGAATGGGCAAGTCCAAATGAATGGAAGTTTCACAGGAGATGTGGGTCACTGAGCACCGTCTGACTACCAGTGTGTTTACACTGGAAAAATCGCGGCTAACCAGACATCTGAAAATAGGCAAGTGTAATGGGTCAAAACCGAATCGCTTTTGAATGGCTAATATATCTGCAGGACTGTTGTCTGACTACTGAGCTTCTAAATAAACCCACAGTGACCCAGAGACGCTGTTAAGCTGATGGATTTCATGAGGTCTTTAATTGTCTTGCAGTGTGTCAGTAATATGCTGTGTGATTTAATGTCTGTAGTGGAGAGCAGCCTGAGGACCAGCAGGGATTCTAACAGCACATTTAATCTTTAGAGAAGAGTTTAACTAACATCTTTATTTTGCTAAAAGCTCGCTTAATAAAATATGTAAAGTGCACATTCAGGTTTCTTGTGGTGTGACATCAATGATAATGTTTATCTCTTTTTGTTAAACATAGAGTTACCATCACTGTCTTCACAAACACTGTATGAAGTGGTATTGCTAAACAAATGATATCTATTATTTATATAATACATCATTGTTTAGTCTCTTGACAGCTTCTAGTAAATGTCAAATAAGAAAATTCATAAGCATAATTGTATTCTTGTGTAATCACAGCTTGTGTTCCTCTCACCTTCAGTGTCTTCTTATGGAAAGTGATACAGATGTTGTGTGTGGAGATCCTTGAGCAGGATCAGTCAACAGCAGGAGACGTGGCTGTAGTCATATAATGTGGGATTCCCTGTCTGATTACAAAAACAGGCTGTTTATCTCACTGGAAAACAAAGCCCTTGCTAACAGCTCTAATTCATCTTCAGTTGGTTTGCTGACTTTAGTTTCCTCTCAGAGTACTAGAGGGAACAGGGAAAAACCAGATCCAGCAGGTTTGCAACTGGTTTGCAACTGTTAAAAGTGAATGGAAGGAGGTATGGTGTATTAATTATACCAGCAGAACAACGATACCTGCTCCTTACATGTATATAAATATACTGTATGATGGATTGCGTGCTAAACCAGTATACCATTATATAATAGTAATATTAATATTACTACTTTTATTAATCATATTGTTTTATTAAGCTAGAATTTGTAAGGATTAAAAACGTTTAAGCAAAATTGAAAAGGATATCAAGAGATTTGTCCTGTTGAAAAGGAAGCAGCTGTTCCTGTTGACAGACTTGTGTTTCACTTTTAAAGACTGTTAACTGGGAGAAAATGAGTCATGAGTTGCAGTGCAAAATAGATTGACCAAGTGTGGGATTCCTGCAGCTCAGCTGTTTATTTAGCTGGCTTCTCCAGGACCCTGCCCTGCTAAACGGGCCACTGTGAGGCGCTAGAGTGAGAAAAACAGAATGATTTTGCTGTACCAGCATCCCACTCCAAACATATCAGGTGAATGTGAAAAACATGTCAGAGAAGTATGACATCATGTGGTATGACACATTTAGATCTGTGAGTTGTGTTGCCATAGAGGAGATGATGGAAAATCTTTACAGCAGAGCTGTGACAGCAGCCTGGAGTTCAAAACATTGATAAAGGGGAAGCACCCTTTTCTTAGCAACCATGCCGGCACACACGAGCTCTGAATTGTCAAATGTATGTTAGAAGGAATTAAGCCCCAAAAGCAAAACATAATTGTGCAAAAAAACAAAAGTAAACTTCTAAGAACCAGTAAGAATTGTGACATCACTCATAGTTTGTATTTGCACTGTGCACATGCAAAACTGAGTGTCGTTGAAAAGCACATGGTAAAAATGTGTCACATTTACACGCCCTTCCCCTCAAAAGACAGCACTGAGTACGTCATCAGGGTCAGACACTTCCTGCCTTCACTTCCCCTGTCTGTGTTTAAACCTACTGTGTATTACCATGGAAACTGTCGCCTGGACTTCAGAGAAAGTAGGAAAGTTAAAAAGTAGAAAGTCATCTCTAGACCACAACCCCAAGCTGGTGTGTTTACTCTTGTTACTTAGATACCGTGAGAATGTGTGAGGTTCCATGTCTAATACAATGAAACATGACAGATCTTCAGCACATTGTCCTGTTTTTAAACATGCATGTTTAATGGGTTTGTTTTCTGATTGTTCTCACTGAGTTTGTTGTTTCCATGTTCTTTTTTTATTATAAGTTATATAAAAACATCTGAAATTGGACTGTGCTGAAGTTCTGAAGCTTCTTCTGTTCAGTCTTTGTCTCATTTTTCAGAGGAGTTTTAAAACGTCTGAACACACCTTTGTTTTCTCCGCTCTGTTGTCAGTACACATATGATGAAGTGCCGGACCGCCTGCTTATAAAACAGGAAGTACATTACACAACAAGTTTCCGTGCCAAACAACAATACTGATTTGCCACACAACTGGTTGCCGGGGTGTGTGTTTCACCGCTGTGTGTATACAGCATCGGTCACTGTTGTTATTGTTTGCATGGCAACATACTAGCATATCTTTCTACATGAGTGGTTATGATAATTTCATAACAAACAGACACCGAGGGAGACTTATATAATGCATGTGATGAAATGTATTAAGTACAAGCGGTTTTCACACTTTCTCATATGCTGTTTTAATGATAATGACAGTGTTCAGTCACTGTGTTGTGAGTGGGACAGCTGTTTGTTGTCTGTAGTTTGAGTGCGCTGTGTGTAAATGTGTCAGTAAAGCAGGTGTGGGACTGGTTTTAATTCACTTGGGTGAGAACTTTAACACTCATTTTGCTCCGAGCAGCCTGTACATGTGTTTCAGGGTCTGTGTGCTGCACGTGCTGCTCAGAGACTGTTGTGACACACTTATCAGTTAGCATTAGACTTCAGCTGTGTGTCACAGGTGTGTTTGTGTCACAGGTGTGTTTGTGTCACAGGTGTGTTTGTGTCACAGGTGTGTTTGTGTCACAGGCTGTTTGTGTCACAGGCGTGTTTGTTTCGCTGATTCCCTGATAAATCACATGTTCCCTAAAATTCTTTAAATTATTTTATAATGAGTGATTTTATAATAGAGTCTGTAGTGTGTGACAGATATCACTAAAACAGTGTGCTGAGAAATCACACCTGTCTCTGTTTGCTCTAGGCCCGACACTGTTATGTAGTTGGTCAGTGAGGCACTCTGCCTGTCAGTCAGGAACTGGTTGATCTAATAACTGGTGGTTGAGAGACTGAGGTTTCATTGGCTAACTCTGTGTAATGGTGCTTCAGTCGGCTGTGTGTGCACAACTCTAGAGATCAGCAGTCAAATCAAAACATTTATGGACAGCTGGGACATTTATGGACATTTATGTTTTTGCAGTTTAATTTTTATGTAATTGTGCCACTGTGTATGTGCATTATGTATTGTTTTCAAATGAGCGCATGTTATACAACAATGTAGTTTATAAACATCAGCTGTGTTTCAGCCCTTGAGCCTCTGATGAGCACGTGCTGTCTGATGCGCTTGAGCTGCAGATCAGTTCAGTCAGGAGGTCAAAGTTCACAAGTGTGGACATGTAGGACAGGTTAGAGAGAGAGAGAGAGTAGTGAACATTCCAGTGTTTGGTAAAATCACTCTTACCTGCGTCCTTTAAACTACACAAGCTGAGTCACACATTATACTTTGTGTACTTTGATAAGACTGCAGTAGGAATATACTGTATATATAGTGTATTGAAGAGTGTAATAAATGTGTCTTCCTAATGGTTCCAGTACAGAAGCTCTGCAGTGTAGATTCCTCACACTCCACCTTTAACTGAAGAAACATCATCAGAGATAGAATCACTCAGCACCAGAACATGAGGTTTATAATTCTCTGCAGTACAGCATCTATCATGTGACTGTACGTGACATCAAGATTATATCTGCAGGAGTTTATATACCAAATGTTCAGTGTTAGTCTGTTTGTGTTGTTTGTATTTCAGTAGATCTCCCCAGGTGCTTTATCATATTGTTCTCACACAATATTCTGTCACCTCATTACCCTTGACTAGTTTTCTGTAGCTGTCAGAGAAGTTAGTTAGCTGTGAGTTAGAGTTAGTTATCTGTGCTGAGCTAAACTCAGAGTGAGTCTGGAACAAGACCTCTCGTATGTGAAGTTTAGTGTTTGTTTTTGTTCTGCAGTGTTTTTTCTTCTGTTATCTTTCAGCAAACATGTGCAGACATTGTCTGTAATAATACGATTTAAACAGTAGCAGTAATAATAATAAATATGCCACATATGTGTCTGTGTTGTAATGTCATAAGAATGACTGTCCTCTGTTAGCACTGACAGTAAGAGAGTCTTCCAGTTCTCCAGCAGGAATCATCACTCAGTGTCATCTGTCACTGAGTGTTCTTCACAATCCTGGGCCAGCATCTGACGTCTGGAAGGATGATTTTAGATCCTGAATCAGACTGGAAAGAAACACTGAGGAAGATCTCATAGCTGTGGGTGGGTACACTTACATAACAAGATCTATACTGTAGTAGATTCAGACCTGGAGTGTCTGGTGCCAGGAATGAAACGACTTTCTAGTCAGGAAATGAATCTAGTAGTCAATGTGTTGTTGTGTTTTTAGTTAGCTTAAAAACTTGAATAATGAATTAGTGGGTTAAATGTAAACGTGTGACGTCTTTATTCAAATGTAAACACCCATACAAGCTGTAATACTGAAGTGAATAGTGGGCCAGCCAGTATGAGTCAGTGATGACTCTGCCACAGAGTTTGTTGTCATGGTGACCATGACTGCATGTAAATAAACAGACTGGAGATGTGTTACACTAGAAGGCTGATGAGAGTAGATCTGATCTGAAGCACTGATAAAGTCTCACCTCCAGCTGGAGTGACAGACAGAGTGAATGGGGTCAGGTTCTGGCTGCAGGGCAGTACTGCTAAACACACATATGTATTTGTGTGTGTCACAGGAGGTACGAGGCCTCTGAGGTTAATAATTAATTATGTAATTAATAAGAGTTATCTGATTTATCTTTTGATTGTGACATTAGTAATACTGACAGCCCACAACAGAAACATCCCTTTTGCATCTGCTGTAGTGTTTCTCTCTGTGAATAATGATGGTGTGTACAGTAACAGCTGCACTGTCAGTAGATTGTCTGCAGCTACAGACAGCTCTCATGTCTGCTTCAACTGTTATGTAACTCCTGCCCAACCCTATGTGCTCTTCCTGTTTCTGATTGGCCCACAGATGCTGCATATTTGCATATCTAACTGGGTGACTGAGCATAAGCCCTGCTGGAGCTTGGACTTCTGTTGTTTGTTGTGTTTAGATTTGTTTAGTTACTGTACTAGTTATGTATTACTGTACATGCAGTGTCTGAGCTGTGTACAGTATCAGCTCTTCAGCTGTTTCCATGTTCTGTGTTGAGGAGATATGAAGGTTTATTGTACACACAGGAAAGAGCATGTTGAACTCTAACTAGGACGTCTGCTATCAATAAACAAGAGAATCTATGAAAACCAGTGTGAATGTCATTATCTGTGTGAAGCACAGGCACACACTTGAGGCACAGGCACACACTTGCAGTCTTGTGTCCTACATCTGAGCTGTGTGTGTGTGGGGGGGGGGTCAGGAAATGTCCACACAAAGGCTGAAACTCAAAAACATTGTGTGGTCTATTCTGTGGCAGAAGCAACAGCATATAAAGTGTTGTTAGCTTAGTATAAAACACTGTATGTGTGTGTTATATTTAATAGTCTCTAGTATACATTTTTGAATGTATAGTAGAAATGAGCCCCAAAACTTTCTGAATTACTACAGTACAGCAGCTAAACAATAACTGAGCTGTAGATCATAAAGACACACTGTTAACAGCTGTCCTCTAAAGCTGTGTGTAAATATTCAGACATGAAGTGAACTTAAAGTAAATGCTGTGTTATTTATATTCATACAGACATTACATTGAAATATGAGCACCTGTGAAACACCTGTGACCTGTGTCTGAGATGTGATTTAGTAAATAAGACAGTACTGATAGTACAGTACTGATAGTACAGTGCTGATGGTACAGTGCTGATGGTACAGTACTGATTGTACAGTACTGATGGTACAGTACTGATGGTACAGTACTGATTGTACAGTACTGATGGTACAGTACTGATTGTACAGTACTGATAGTACAGTAGTGTTACAGGTGCTAAGACAGCAGCATTATTCTCAGCTGCTGGGCTACAGGCCTGTAGTTTCATATTTAAATCTAGTAGCAAACACTCACAGTATAATAAGGTCAAAGAAGATCTGTTCTGTTATCAACATTTCAGTCTCTTAAGAATCGTGCTTATCTAACTGTAAAGTTTCTAGGAGTCTAGAGAAAACAGCATGATCGTTCAACATTTTATTGAAGCAAACTTCAGAAAATATTTCATTCCTCTATGTTCAGAAGGAAAGAGATTTGATGGCATTTTTAGTGTAAACAAGGTTTATTGCAATGTGAATTTTGCATCCATAACTTGTTAAACATATGTATAAAAAAAGCTCATGTTTCAAAAAGGCCGTCGAAAACCTCCCTGTGCAGTTACACGTGCGGTTGGTTTGTGAATATTAGTTCATTCAGAAACAGGAGTCTGACATCAGCAGAGCATTATTCACTCCTCCATTTCAAAACATCTCTACACTTCTGTCACTGTTTTACAGAACTATGCACATGTATACAGATTCTCACTCCCAACAATAAGACAAAAATCATGACATCATCACAGCCCGTAGACACAAACACACAGTATGTGTAAGCAGCAAGGCCCAACTGCAGAGATACCAGCAGTGCCTATGAATCATATGGCAGGTGTCACCACTGTGGTAGAGAAGACTACAAGTCCATCTCAGAATTCTACAGACGCCGAGATCAATAACACAGCTGGGGATCATTGACACGGAAGGAAATTTATGCGAGCGCACTCCAACCGGGCAGGGACGTCGCATGGTCCCCATGCAGCCTGTATCAGAGCTGAGCCAGGCAGGGCTCCTGTGAGACTTTGGGCTTCTGGGGAGAGGGTCCACAACGTTGTTCTCTGGGCCAGCTCCATCAGGAAAACCCCTCTCGTTCTCATCTCCAGAAAGAGAGCAAGAGAACTCAAGCCCGCAGAGCCAGGCAGAGGGCACGTCAGTCCTGTTGTACAGCAACCTCAGCCGTCCACATCTCTGGTCTGCATCAGTCTGAAGCCATTGTCAGATATTACAGAGCAGATGAGGCCACTGGTACATCGTTCTGCTTTCATTTATCTGCTTTCATCTGTACAGACAGATCTGGGAGTACATTTCAGGTAAGAGCTGTGGCTCCGCCCGCCCCACAGCGGACCCACTTATACAGCAGATCCCGTCCTGTTGTCCCGGCGGCCCATGTTCTCAGGAGACCCGAGTTCTGATGGCAAGTGTGACTGAAACCTCTCCAGCTGCTCAGGGCTGGCCAGGTTCTTCAGCAGGCTGTTCTCATGCTCCAGCTGGTTGTTCTTCTCTGCCAGTTCCTTGATCTGCTCTTTTAAGATCTCGACTTCTTCCCTCACTGCATACATTAAGTGATTCCTCACAAGATCCTAGAAGAGAAGACAGACATGAGTTTCTATGCTCACACTGAACCACATTCACGTTATCAAATACTCTTCTGACTAAATCAACTGTCATTCACACTGGGAGTCAAACTGCATTATGAACAGGTAAAAAAGGGCTCGTGGTTTTGCATGTTGCTGCAGGTGGGCTAACTGCGCGCATGCAGTGAGGAGCTGCAGCTGTACAGCGCATCGACACTGGAGCTCTTGAGCTGCAGATGTGCGCTCTACTGTAGTGTTAGATCATGTCTGTAATGAACATCTCTCACCATTGCTTGTTCGATCTTGCTGTCAATCGCCACGACGCTCGCGCCAGAGGAACTGCAACAGACAAAGAATCTTTGATTAGAAATCGATTTTCTGTTCTTGTTTCTTTTCTACGGTTTGTGTTTCTGCGCGGACACTGCAGCATAAACGGAAACGTATTCGTTTATATTTAGAAACGTGATGTTGCACGAAACGGCATCTATCCAGCAGCGCATTGTGTGTGAAGATTTACTGCTTCCAAATCTACATCCGATCAAAACCATCTAATAATGGCGCAAAATTTACAGTGAACGTGGCGTACCTGTTGTCCAGTTTGACGGACACTACATCTCCTCCTAATAAAGATGAGAAGAATGAGATGGAGAAGTTGTGCATCTGGTAAACAGCGAGCTCCATCGGTGTTTTAAAGATCTCCGTGCTCATGTTGAGGACAAAATCCGTCTGAATAAAACTTCTCGCCACGGTTGCGACTCGGTGTAACACGATTTTTAAGTTCCTGGTTTGGTTTTGTTGCAATGCGCACAGAGCCGCCGGACACTATACGAGAACTAAGCGCGTCTTCTGTGAAACACTGGCGGTTAATGATGCTATTTCTGCCGCAGAGGACGTTTTATACTGACGTCCTCTGCGTCACACGACGCATGAATATATTATGCAAATAAGGCTTGTGGAATAGATGTGGTGTTGCCCTCCTACTGAACTAGCATGCAAACACCAAAGCACAGCTGACCTATTATTATTATTATTATTATTATTATTATTATCACCACTAATTATGACACGGATATGAAACGGACAGCCGGATAACTAAACTAAGTTCAGGGAAAATTGTCACTGAGGAACATCAGTTATTGCATTGCAAATCAGTTAATGAGTAATGATGTAATGAGTACAATGAAAGAATTAGGCTTTCAGTCTATAACTTTAGCTCTTCATATGTTTATGGTTTTGCAGATGACGTTTTAAACTGTTCTGTTCTGTTTCTGGAACCAGTGCGTTTCCACAGGCTAAACTCAAACTTTAGTGCCCCTAGTGGCCAAACTGGTAATAACAGACACAAGCGCAAACACTAGATCAAACAGTCTGAAGTTCATTTAAAAACCTGCTTATCACTCTGTGACTCATATATTCACTCATTCATAGATACATTCTGTGAATAGCTGCTGCTTATAAGGTCAAAAAGTATTTCTCTACCACCAGAAAAAACTTACCGCCTGTCCCTCTCTTAAACAGATGAGGTGATAAACTCATGTCTCTGTGCAAGTAAATTTATCCTGTTTTAAGGATATTTGTATATGTTTACTGGAAAACCAGACAAAAATACTGATTAAAGAAGTTATTTTTTCAGTCTACCGATTATATTGACAACACTGCACAACCCCTCGTACTGTACTGCTTTAATATCTGTACTGCTTTAATATCTGTACTGTTTTAATATCTGTACTGTTTTAATATCTGTACTGTACTGCTTTAATATCTGTACTGTTTTAATATCTGTACTGTACTGCTTTAATATCTGTACTGTTTTAATATCTGTACTGTACTGCTTTAATATCTGTAGGATACAAAGGAGGGACCGCAGTAAATCTAAAACTACCGTTATTATAGATGGAAAGTGAGATTTATTCTCAAACTGTCATTCACATAAAGACGCTTGTCTGTTACCATCTGACAATGTAATACAGTCAGCAAAGTGACATTTCTATTGTCCCATGTCATTATTTTGTTGGTGTCTGAATCCCATCGCAGGAATCGGTCGACTTGAGATTTCTGAGCACTTGCACTAAAGACTTCGACCACTAGATGAAAGTGGAGATTCACTGCAATTCTTCCATTGACCAGCAGGTGTCAGCGTAACACCACCAGTTTTCCTCTAGTGATCGTAACAACAAACCGAACGGAGCAAGCGGGGTGAGAGTGTCCAAAAGCGCCTCTGCACCCATGAAGCACCGCAGGGGTCCATCTAGCTCCTCAGGCGATCATAATAAGTAATCCGGAGACGACTCTGACAACCGGGTAAGTGTATAATGGCGGAGAGATTTATAGAAATGAGTGGCTTTCGGGTTATTTGGATGATGTGTTAGCCGAGCAGGCGTGATAAAGAGGGACCGGGTGAGAGAGAAGAACTGGGCTGTCAGAATCATACTGCGTTCTTTCTCTATCAGAGCAGTTTAACCGACACAGTAAATGAACTGGGTTATGTAATAACAGACTCTGTTGTGATGCCATCTGTGTGTGTGTGTGTGTTTATTGATGTCTTGATCCAGTGGCGTTAAGTGATGTGGACACACTCATAACTTGAATTTGACAGTATCAGTGTTTTTTTTTTGGTAAAAGTCCAAATTGCTTTTCGCAGAAGATCAAACTTGGTTCCTCGTGAACGACTCATTTAAAGAAACATTAGTACATCTTATATACACACAAGAGTGTTGGGTATTATAGCTGATGAGTTTATTACTGATGTGCTTGCAGTCATCGAGGGACGGCTCTAATGGAAGATGATGAGGAGCCCATTGTTGAAGATGTGATGATGTCATCAGAAGGGCGGATTGAGGATCTCAGTGAAGGAATGGACTTTGATCTGGTAATCGGCTAATAACAATTGATTTATTTAAAAGTAAATATTGTTTGTTGTATTTCGTCTCATATTTTTTATATAATCCTGGGTCATTTAAATGCGATAAATTGAGCTTTCTGTCTGCTCTTTTCACCTTGTAGCCCCCGTCAAAGAATCGACGACAGCGATCAAGCTGAAGCCCGACTTTTTTGATTCCGCCTCCATCATGGATGAGTCTCTCACTTCCTGGGTTATGACGCTTTCCAGCGGTAATAGGGACTCGCCACTCCACCTATAAGGACATGAAAGGAGAAGCGCACTAGCAGACAGAGAGAGAGAGAGTGTTAAACACTAATCAGACCTCTGATCAGACCTCTGATCAGACCTCTGATCAGACCTCTGATCAGACCTCTGATCAGACCTCTGATCAGACCTCTGATCTGGACTGATGAATGAATTGAAGCATTTGTTTGGTAACTCTAAACACTGAACTGAAGGTGAAGGTTTTCTTTTATGTTTTAAGATTAGAAGTAGAGGAGTGTGAAGAGACACTGTGTGTGAATTCAGATTGATTCTCTAAAGAGAATTAAATGCAGTGGAGTGATTGCCATCCAGATCAGCTCGTACCCTTCACACTTACTAAAACTGAAAGCAAACAGAGCAATTCAGACTCATTGAATTCACTGTGTGGAATTTCCCTGGTCATTAGCCATACATGATTACATGATATAAACCACTGACATAATGATATGTTTCTATGATGTATATATGATGGTTATTTTACAGCTGATTAGCATTATGTTTGAAGAAATGTGCTGTTTCTTGAAGCAGAGGGTGAGTGGATCTTTTTTAACTTAAACAGAGGTGCTGATGATCAGAGACACCCTCTACAGGCTGGCAGTGGAACAGATCGACTCAGAAAAACAGGAAGTTGAAGATGGGGAATTTGGAGAGACTGATGGATTTGTTAAAGGAACAGTTCACCATAAAACAGGATGTTGTCCCTGACTCACG
>JAZGTJ010001481.1:0-55589 GCA_036877575.1 Botia almorhae | reverse complement strand
TCCACAGCCCAAGATTTTTGCTGCTGGCACCATTGAAACCGACGTTTGGCATTGGCACGAGTGACCAAAGGTTTGGCTATAGCAGCCCGGCCATGTACATTGATCCTGTGGAGCTCCCGACAGACAGTTTTGGTGGAAACAGGAGAGATGAGGTGCACATTTAATTCTGCAGTGAGTTGGGAAGCTGTGGTTTTATGTTTATTGGATACAATCAGGGTTAGCACCCGGACATCCCTTTCAGACAGCTTCCTCTTGCGTCCACAGTTACTCCTGTTGGATGTGGTTCATCCTTCTTGGCAGTATACTGACATTACCCTGGATACCGTGTCTCTTGATACATTACAAAGACTTGCTGTCTTAGTCACAGATGCGCCAGCGAGACGTGCACCAACAATTTGTCCTCTTTTGAATTCTGATATGTCACCCATAATGTTGTGTGCATTGCAATATTTTAAGCAAAACTGTGCTATTACTCTATTACGGTATTACGCTATTAATTAAACCTTCACACTCTGCTCTTACTGGTGGAATGTGCAATCAATGAAGATTGGCCACAAGGCTGGTCAAATTTAACCATGAAACCTCCAACACTAAATTGGCCAGTGTTTCAGTTTCATTGTCCAACCCCTGTATCTATATCTATATATCTATATATATATCTATATATCTATATATATATCTATATATATATATATATATCCGACATTATATAAATTTATATATACAGTGCTGCTTGAAAGTTTGTGAACCCCTTGAGCTGTTCAGAGATTTCTGTTGTTTTACCATGATTTTCTTATTTTACCATCATCTGCTTTCTATAAATTAAATGTCAGATGTATGTTGATTAAGTGCATATGTTTGTTTGGAGGGAATTTTTTGAGTAGCCAAAAAACTACATGAAAGATTGAATTATTGTATGTGCAAAAATAAGTAAAGCCCCAGCTGCATTGGTAAAGTCAAGTGGGTAACCGATTCAGGTGAAACACATTTGGGTGCTTAATTAATCAGTTAAAATTCCAACTCCATCTATCCAATGTAAGACAAATCATCTACAAATGGAGGGTATTCAACATAACCACAACTCTGCCTAGATGTGGACGCCTATCAAAACTATCAACATAAAGCACCAGAAAAATAATAAATGAAGTAAAGGCCAACCCACACATCACCTCTAGAGAGTTGCAGACCTCTCTGGCAGCATCTGGGGTAAATGTATATGCGTCTACAATCAGATGAAAATTTAACAGACATGACATTTATTGGAGGGTTGCTAGAAAGAAGCCTCTGCTCTCAAAAAAAAAAACAAAGCTGCCTGTTTCTATGCCAGAGAGCATTTGGACAAACCAGAGGCCTTTTGGAAGTCCATTTTTGGAGAGATGAGTCCCAGTGAAGCATGGTGGTGGAAATGTGAAGGTCTGGGGCTGCGTTTCTGCCTCCTGGGCAGGGCGACTCCATATTATTTATAGAAACTTGAATTCTTAGACCTATCAACAAATTCTTGAGGAGAATTTCCTGCCATCAGTAAGAGAGCTGAAGCTGGGCCAAAAATGGGTGATGCAACAAGACAATGACTCTAAGCATTCAAGCAAATCCACCAAGAAATGGCTTAAAAGAAAGACGGTTTACACTGATTGGCCTAGTCAAAGTCCGGATCTCAATTCAATTGAAATGTTGTGGCTAGACCTTAGACCTTAAGCAGGTGGTACATGCCAGATTTCCTTCCAACCTCTCTTAGCTGGCTGAGTTCTGCAAGGAGAAGTGGGCAAAAATCCACAAAGACAAATGTGAGAGACTGGTCAGTGGTTACAGAAGACGTTTTGTTGAAGTAATGACTGCAAAAGGAGGTGCCACAAGCTACTAAATAAAAGGCTTCACAAGTTCTGCACAAGTCAAATTTCCAGTTTTTTTAGATTAACCCCTTTTGTTTAATAAATAATGACAATATATTTTTTTGTGTCCATTATTTGGAAGTCTGCTTCACAAATTGGGTTTTGGATGTACATTTGATTAGGTTATTCTATTTTGATTTTACACAAAATCTAATCATGTCTGAAGGGTTCACAAACTTTCAAGCAGCACTGTATATATATATATGTGTGTGTGTGTGTGTGTGTGTGTGTGTGTGTGTGCGTATCAGAATTCTAAACATTTTATGTAAATGAAAAAAATTATAACACTTTTCAATTTAACGAGATAAAAAATCCAAAATACTTTCGGGTGAAACATTCTGAAACACTTCATGCAAACATTTTCTGACAAAAAAAACAAAACCATTCCCTAACAGTATCATAAGAATTGCAGCCCATAGCCTAAGGAGCTTGACACGACAGACATAAAGGAGGAACTTCGCCTATCAACATAAATATGTGTGTAAGTCTTGAATGGCCCAATCAGCACCTAGTAAAGATGACTTGGCCATGTCTTAATTTAAAGTTATGGAAGACCCTTATTTTTATATTGGGGCTCATTTTATGTAGTTTGTTGTTTTTATATTCATCCCATTTCATCCGCCACTTATTAGTATATATATATATATTTATTACTGGACTGAAATGAGAAGGTGGTATTTGGCAGTCAGATACTTCCAAGTCCAGCACATTACTTTTCAGTCAGTCATTGAGTCACTTCAAATTTTACAATTTAATGTGGTGCATCACAAAAAACAACAGAATTAAACACACGGATTTGTTAAAGTGACAATCCATAGTGTACAACACATGCCATTGACCAACAAGAAAGCAAAACAGCCAGGCCAGGGTATGTTTTTGCAAATCCAATTTGCTGAATTGCTACCTGATTTCAAACTTCAGGCGTGTTATTCACCATGGCTTAAGTAGAACAAAAAACATTTATCATTTATCCAACCCATGCAAACAGTGAGCCTCAATTTGACTATAAAATGTGTTTGTATTGTTTGTGCCTTAATCCCCTGATGTGTCAACATCTATATTTACTCTTATTAAAGTGGGCCAGGACACTACAGAAACAGTAGTGTGAGTCACTGCCTAAAATAACTTAATAAAGCACACTGCGTGCTGAGCTACACTGCCAGCTGCTGAGGACAGTCAATCACCGTCTATCTGTTACACACGACTTCTTTACAATGTAACAAATCCTTCTTAAATTTTATGTTGCATACTTCCTGTATGCTGAGCACGAAACATACAAGAACATAATGCTTGTAATTTCCTTCTCATTTTCTTTCTTATCTTCATCTCTTTTTCAGCTACCCTTCCTGTCAGTGGACTTTGACAAATATATTGAGTACTATAGCAAAGTGCCAGTTTGGTCCCATGAGAAACTCTAAAAGACAAGAATACAGACTCCAAAAATATAATTTGGTAAATACTCTCTACAAATAATATAGATCATAAAATCCTTTGCCAGCATTGCTCAGGTGATTTATGTACAGTAATATACACTGCTTTTAAAGGGACATAAATTCTACTTCCTGCCAGTGCAGTTGCCTGCATATCAAAAATGATGCTTAGTTTAATGACATACCTCTTAAAAAACAGGCACCAGAAATCATAACGTTATTGTACATACGAATGTGGTTTTCACACCCAAAGATAAAAAAGAAAAAACATATATGCTTGAATTTTTACCATCATAAAAGAATATAATATAAGAGGATAATTTGCAAAATGGTTTGCAAAGTATTGAGTAACATCATTCTTAAAAACTTGTTTTTACACAGTACAGGCTACTGCAATCTTACACGACACAAAGCCCAACAACATCCATTCAAAATAATTCTGTTTGGTTTCAAGCAGCATGCATCATGCGCTTCTTTTTTTAGTTCAAAACATTACTTCTATCATTACTTACAGGAAGAATCTCTCTCTTCAGGTTGCAGTCCTTCTCCAAGCGCTCATAAACATACTGTGTAATGATCTACAAGAGACAAAAAAGACAAATGAGAGAGATCTTTATACGTCTTTCAAACTAATTTCAAACTAATATAAAAAATGACCTGTGCTTCCAGTAGTAAACTGACTAAAATGTATGTTTGGTTTCCACATTTACAATAGCACTGCAGGAAGTTATTAAAGAATATTAGATGTCATGGTTTGATTTATAAATGTAACATACTGTCAACCAGTTAATCACACATGGGTACAAAATAATGCAGACCTCCAACACCAATTTTCCATTTATGGCAAACAATTCAAACACATTCTTTGTATATATGCAGAGTACATTCAACTGGACTGAAAACAGCCCCAGTGAACAAGATAATTGGAGCTGTCTGGATTTTTCATGTACTGTGCACAGAGCAGATTGTACAGGTGCTGTCTGCCTAAAGCACTGCAAATCTAGAGTACAAGCAGAGTGTTGAAATAAGGTATGTTTGTCCTCCCAGCTAAATTGCTAGAGAATGTGTACACAGTGCAATTTCAACCCCAGGCCTAGGGTTTCATGGTTCAGTGACATGAACAACTTTGAGTGTTTCTTTCTTGTTTTGTTTCTGCTCACGATCTGCAACAGCTGAAACTACATTGTTTTAAGAGATGAATGGCATCAGCTAATGAAGAGTAGATCATCAATGGTGGTTGTGATTTGCCATTTTGCCTAGTGTAATGAGGCTTATCTTTTAGTGCAGACTGATACTGTGATGCTAAGAGGACTTTGTGACCCATCCGGTTTGAGACATCCAATTGGAATAGGGCTTGAAAGTGGAGCAGTGGCATCCGGATCTGACAGCTAAGACTGTCATGGTTTGTGCCAACCACAATTATCAAAGTACAAATATTATACAAATAAATATCAATGTTTGAATTTAGGGACATATTTGTTGTGCACTTTTGCAAGATAAATTTCGGGGTCATAAAATGTAAAATCTTAAATCAAAAACCAGCAGGGAACCAGTGATCCTATCTTAAATAGACCAAAAACTAGGAATAGATATGTATAGGATAGGATATAAATAGAATTAAAAAAATGTAAAAAGTGAACAACTTTAAACTGTGACTTTAAATAAAGAGTAAACTGAATACATATGTACAAATGTACATAGGGGTCTTTGTGCAAGGAAAAAACATGTTAGATATAGTAATAATGCAATCATAATGTTACATACCCATTTAAAGCCATAATGCACAGCCTAAGATATTGCTTATTTGATTACAAACAGCAAAAGTACATTTTTGTACTCAAATGAGCTAATGCTATGAGATATTAGCACTCATCAGTGGTCAGGCGGCCTAAATGAGAATCTCTACAGACTGTGATAGAGGCGGTGATGCCGGTAATGGCAGGAAGACACGGGCAGCTCAACAGTACCTAATTCACTAAATGTCAAGCTCTCTGATGAAGACTAAAATGGTTGTGAAGTGCAATATGCTTGTGTTTAATGACATCAATAAGCCTTGCAGGAAATTTCATTTATACTACATTATTGCTTGAGTGCCTCAGGTGGTTCTCTTTTGATATATGAGAGAGCAGGGATTGAGGGAGTCATGAAAGGGTGCGTGGGCTCTGTTCGAGACGGTCTGTAGACGTTTAGCCCCGCTGATGCTCAAGCATGTGTCTAATGCATGGGTAAGGGGATTTGTAGATAGCACATGTGAGTGCATGGAACAAGTTCTTTTATCATGTTAGCAATGGAAAGGGAACTTTGGCTGGGCTCAAATCTGGAATTAGGGGTTGCAGATGTGACTCAGTGTAGGAAAAGCGACTATGCTGCGCTGCAAGCATAGATAAACTTATATCTTATATATCTTATAATAAACTTAATTTTTTCAAAATAATTTTAAAACAGATACATTTACAGTAAATACAATACAAGAATATACTGTAATTTATATGACAGAGTCAAAAAAGGAAAACAGCATTTAACAAAATATCTCTCTAAAAATTATATATTGAAATTGCAGAGCATAATCTCTTAGTTTTTGTGTCTGTCTCTTTCTTAAGGAATGGTGTCATCTTGGCCTGCCCCCAGCCCTGGGTTTAGACGCATTACAAGAAAAGGTACAGTCTCTTTCAGACAGGAAGTTAAAAAAGAAAAAATATATAAACTTCGGATATTAACTCAACTCACACACAGTTATGTACTTAGACATCAGTCCTAGTAACTGTTCATTGAATTAATGAAGGGTAATAATATACCAACTTGCATTCACTCACTACTGTGATAACTAGAAATATTGGTAGGGATCAAGTATCAAAAACACATATCTAGGTTTTTTTTCGTTTTTTTTGTTGTTGCAGAACATTTTGTCAAAATAATTAATACAAAGAGATTAGCAAAAGTCAATCACTCACTAATTGCTGTAAGAAAAATTAAAACGATGACCCCTTATCTGAATTCCGTGAAATCATCCTACCCCCTTTTATGCTGATACTCTAAACAGCTGCTTGCATGTGAGAAAGAAAAGGAAGCTGTCATCTTGTTTGGAGCTGTCCTTGCATTTTTACTGATAAGAAAACAACGAAATATGACCATTTCTAGTTTGAGTTCACACAGTTCACATTAGTGAGAGCTTGAGAAATCCCCGGGCAGCTCTAGGCTGTTATTTTTTGTCTTTACAAAACTGAGTAGTTTATACATTAATTGTGTAATATTTAGAAAATATTTATTTTCATGGGTTTAACTTATTTGCCCCAGACTCACAAAACAGCCAGTGAGCAGAATTTGACTTAGGCCATGTTTGGTGAGTTCATATAGTTTATTCTTTCAGACATCTTTCACATGTGATGCAATATAAAAAACTGAAATCACTCAACATTTCACACAATCTTCATGACAACAGCAGTCTCTGAGAGAGTTCCCTAAGGTGTACATACCAAGAAATAGGGATTAAATTCTCACAGATAATATCCTAAACAATCATATAGAATATTAGTGTTTGCCTTTACTGCTCTCCTATAGATAAATTGAAATGGAGAAGAGAGCACAATCGCCTGTCATCGTAATTGGAGCGCAGTGCTGTCGCATAATTAATATTGTCTTATTAGTCAGATAATGAAACCCCTGCAGGTAGGGATGCTAAGTGCTCCTCACATCCTCCTCTAAACGTGATAAGGGTGGTGATCACAGATGTCTGGAGTGTTATCAGGTAGGGTGTGCAGAAAAAGAAGGTCTAGAAATCTGATTTGAATTGGAATGTAGAGGAACAACATTTAAGGGGGCAAAGCTAACGGTGAATTGGTTATGATTAGGCCCACACAGAACCTGTGTAAACAGAATTCTGCAGAAGTGCTGCAGACTTTTCCCAGGTAATGAACGTACATCATTTACAATAATCTCCACTGTACATTCCATTCTCTTTGTGGGTTTGTTAATATGCTGGTGATATATGCATTACAAATGAACAAACATTAAAGTATACACAATTTCTGTACCATAAGCATTGCCTAATGGAATTTTTAAAAAAGTAATGTTTTTACAATAATGGGGGTAGTGTCTGACAGGTATCCCAAACTCCATAATGTTGGTAAATTCCAAATATTCACTCAAGCTGATATCATCACACTTAGGATCGTTTCATTCAGTCGTGTCCAGTGCTTTCTCCTAAGCGAACAAAACACTTAAGTCACATGTTGCTCTGCTGGTTTTTCATATAAAAACACAAATGCAACCCTGTCCCAGCTGTCAATGATATGGGTCTTAACAAGCACAATGGATGACCACACAAGGTTAGCTCCAGGCTTGGACTTAAGAAGGGGGATTGTTTATGGGCTGATGATGTGATGGCCAGGATCTAAAAGATCAGAGAGGAAGGAAGAGTCTTAGTGGTAGGAACTGCGGGGGAGCAACAGGGAGACATAGCGTCTGAAGGAAGAGGGTCACCACTAATCCCCCGGACAATGTACTCTGCCAGCTCACGCACAACGGCACAGCTGAGAAAGAGAAAGTGTTGGGGATAGGACAGAAATGATGGAAGAAACTCACGATGCCGTGTCCTGTGGGTGGCCAGGCGATAAAGTGCACACACACAGCTTAGGGGCCTAATAAAGGGCAGTGTTGTTCAAGAAAGTTGATCTGTTTGTAAACTCTCATGTGGCAGAAATCCTCTTTAAACAGGCAGGAGAGAGTTTGTGGGATTCCAGATGAGCAGAGTAAGTGTGGGGAAGCTATAAAGCGTATAGTATAAAGGACCTCCCACAACGCTGAGGTTTTATGACTTAATCTTTTCAACCAGCTGACCATGCACTTGGGAGATAAGACATTTGTGTTCCACTCTGAACAAACAAGGAGTGTCATACAAAACTCAGACCTCCTTTGAGGCAGGAATCCCTCGAGAAACTGAGAAATGAAAACAGGTGCTTATCAGGTAGCCCCACTCTGACCCACACTAATGGGTCAGACTGGACTCAGGACAGTGAAATGTAATCGATACTGCAAGCCATATTTGTTTTAGCCAGTTGCATGCTGACTTCAAATCAGCCGATCAATGTGATCTTTTAAAGCCACTTGGGAGGAAGAAAATGAATGGAGCTGATTTCAAAGCAGTTTATAAATTGAAAGTGAGTGAGCTGACAATACAATGAGAGTATAAAGAAACATTACTTTTAAAAGTAACATGTTACAATATTTTACTCATTACAAAAACAAATGTGTCATTCTAAACATATGAGACATTTCTGTCATTCATTATTCAAGTAATCATTTATTTCTGGATTGGGACACAGATTGTTTAGGTAAAAGGAGAAAACTTAATGCATGTGTGTGTTTGTGTGGACAATGGACATTATGACTCACTTTAATGCATATTAAAGCTCCCATGGGTGTCATTTTCCAAGTACTGCAGTATTGGTTTTGGTGAAAAGATAATCCAGAATTTAAGATTTTTAACAGTTAAATCCTCTATGACAACTCATCTTGCACTGACACCTTGTGTGCCATTATGCAAAATCCAGAAGTGCAGCACCATTCACAATGGAGAAATTATATATGGCGCTGTGTTTTCGGATGCAGACAACGCAAGTGACATCATAAGTGTCATGACTTGTTGTTATAACACTTAAGCCCCAACGTTGGGGGTGACAGAACAGGAAAATGCACTCTACACAATAAGTATACAACCATAAGGCTAAGTGAAGATATTCCCATCAGAAATCCATGATTCTAGTTTTCCAGTCTAGTTATTCCATTTAAACATTCAAAAGCATGGTAGGCAACATTTTCCAGAACTGTTTTTGTCATGATGGTTGAATGTCTTTTCGCATCCTGACAGCAATCACTAAGTGGTCTAAATACATTTATATATCTTTTGTGGAAGGTTCTGGACCATAAAAAGTTCCATCCAATCATTGCATTCAGTCTGAATACATACCTCCACACACACACAGACAATCTACTGTCACACAGACAATCTACTGTCATCAGCGTGTGCATGTGTTTTGTAGGAGGTGCGGCTTACAGAGCGCTCTGACGAGAGGATGGGGTTTCTGGGCTTTCCAAGCTGGCTTGCTATTGCTTGCATCTCCAAAATTGTCTACCCTAGCTTTAAAGAAAACATGAAGCAACATTACCAAGGATTTCACTTCTGTAATGTGACGTGTTTCTAAGTGAAACAAAAGATTCAACAGAAAAAGCATGAAAAATTTAGAGAATTGATTGTATGAATTGTGATTTGATTGGATGATAAAAAAGTTGGGCTATGATATTATTGGTTAATATCCATTTCAGCTCACATGGCCTTGGTTACATAAGCAGAAAAGCTAGGAAAAGTTATTACATTTTAATAAAAGATTATGAAAAACATGTTTTTTTTCTTTAGAATAACATGCACTGATGAATCATGGAGAATATGACCTATGACATTTATTAAGAAAGTAAAAAGGGTCAATTTTAAATCATGCAGTCTGTAAAGGCAGACACAAACTTGAATTTGCAGATAATAAATTATTCCAGGTTTTGTAGAAGAAATAAAGGCCTGGAAATCAACAGTTGTGTGTGTGCTAGAGCATGCAACTGAGTTTCTACACATTCTGAATCAACTGTAACATTTATTTTAGAAGGTCTTAACAGCTTCTCCAACTCTCATAAACTGCTCAGTAACTACATAAACACATAGTATAAGACATAATATAATATGTCTAAGTCTAATCTCATATAATTGTATTTTACAGTTGCCACTGTGAAAACATTATGGCATGATGCAATGTTAATGTTCAAATGCAGTGTCGGAGCTGTAGCGCTCCTAGGAGTGTGTCAGTCTGAGTTAGGCCTGTGTCCCTTACTGTTACTTTTATTCTTTATTAGCAAAGATGTATGATAATAACAATAATAATAATACATTTTATCACAAATTTTAATGTCCATTCACTTAAAAAGGTAAAAGACCTCTGCTCAAGGTTTAATATTTTGGTTTTGATGTGTGTTCAGAAATAGCAAAAACATGTAAAATGTGTATTATGTATTATAAGTCAGTGTTTTCTCACACCAAGGGAGGAGCCAGGAATTTTTCATAGGGAAGGCCAGGCAGGGGCCAGCAATTACCCTGGTGTTTAGATGCCCAATTACTACAGTTACTACAATGACATTTTAATTAAATGAATATCATCAAATAATTGAAAAATGTTATAAATTACTTGACTTTAATGTTGTAAATTTTTCAAAGCTGCAAAAAACATTTTAAAAGGGCCACAAAAGCACAGCAATTATTTACTGAGTTTAATTTATTTCAAGATCAAAAAGGAAACTTTAGCAAACTAGCTATTGACAATAACATCATAAGAAACTACATTAGCTGGATTCTACAGTTACTGTGCTTTAATGCAAATACAATTACAGAAACAGAAATTACTTTGTCTTAAAAATGCAGTTACAAGCAGGGTGGTCAGTGGGGTGACACAGGCTATGCCCACGGTGGCCGCGGCAACCCTGGCCACTGTCTCACACACACACTAAGAATGCAGAGCCAATTGGAATAGAAAGTAATATGGAGGGAAGTTATCTATGAAATCAAGCCATCTGGGCAGCTCTTCTTCATTTGAATACTGTATGTCTGTAATTCCACAGATGCAGAGAAAAATCCTCATTTATTAACAGCTTAATGCTCTCCCATCTGGAGACAAGCCCACATTGAGTCACCTAGTGATGAGAACAGTCACTTACAGCCCTCCACAAACACTCTGTCTTTCTGTGTGCCTGTGTAAGTTAATGTTTTTGACCCTCTGTCCAATGAGAACATATAAACATGGACCCACACACTAACATACACGCTGTCAGAGACAAAGTATGAATGCATAAACAGCGAACTGGCAGTGGGGTCAACGAAATTGCCAGGTAAACACTTGTATATATTCAAAGAGACACACGTATTTGCAAGAGGGAACAGTCACGGGTAAACCTAATACCATGGTAGAAAAGACAAACATTAAGAAACAATTAACATACAACCTCAGAAAAACAAAAACTTAATTACATGCATACAGGTCATCTGAAGCCATCATCTATGCTGTTCCCCATCTATCTATCCCAGCTGACATGATGATACACACACCCCTCCAAAGCCATTGACTTATCAGTGTTCAGTGATGCAAACAAGCCAATGATCTCACACCTCTGGGTGTGTGTCCACATACCCCCTAATAATGATCCCACCATGATATGAAGAGAGGGGAGAAGCTATTGATGTTGTTGTTTCACATGGTTTCAATTTGGACCTGAGTGTGTGCAAGAGTTATATGTTTGATATGCATTGCAAATGTACAGGCAAAGGTTCCAAGCAGAAGAACACTGAGGAGCCCACTAATAATAGTAAAGAGGATAAAGATTTATTTTTATCAGATTAGCTGATTGCTAATTTCCTCTGTGCTGTTTAATTTTATTCACATAACTGTTCAATTTATTAACAGTATATTTACTGTTATTTTCCCCTGATTACTCACATTGTACATTTTTACATTGTACATTGTACATTTTTTGTAATGCCAATAAGGCCATTGAATTAAAAAAAACAACTGACAGTAGAAAGACAGGCAGAATGATAGGCAGAAAAGATGACACACACACTCCAAGTACTTTTACTTCATCAATACTTTCTCTATAGGGCCTTACAGGCCTTTCCCTGAAATAAAAATCTCTCTCTCTCTCTCTCAAACACACTGAACCTGTCAGGGTAAACCTGCAGTCCAGCAGCTCATTCAGGCCTGGCTGAAGTGCAAATTGGACATCTGGTGCTGCCTTCAGTCTCACAAAGACTCTCGCCCACTTCTGTACCCACATTCACACTCTTAGATCTAAGAACGCTGGAAGACAGGGACACACACCACCAATAGCAGCATTCACAGACTGAAAACAGGGCTGCTCAAAAGAAAAAAGCAAGTGTTCTGATAAATCTAGCCTTCATATGTATTATGGGTAGAATCACACTGCATTTGCATGTTTTTTTCCACATTCTGCACTGATGGCTGAGAAAAAACTGAGGACATTTTTGGATTAATTATATAAGGTACTTAAAGCTGAAAGTACTACACTCTTATTGGTAGCAATATCTAAATATTCAACTATAATTATTCATCAAATTATTTTACCTTTCATTTACAATATTAAATAGTATCCATTAAAGAAGATTGTGGTTTGCTTGATATGTTATGGTACTAAATGATTACTGTACCAAATTCATATACCACATAATATACAACACACTTCATGGTATGTTGTACCATATAATTACCATGGTGCATTTTCAAAGTAAATTGTCAAAATGATAGAATTACTACGGTACCATATTATTTCTTGTGAGTACTTTTGCAGTTATGAAATTTTTGTCAGAGTTCTGCCGATGTAAATTCTGGGCTAAATTCTGGGTTACAGCTTCTATAACAATTTACATGTATAGAACTACATAACACTGAATGTGACAGCATTATAATGGTTATGTCTGAATTTTAGCACAACAATAAGTCATTGCCATTTTTAGCAACCCCCAATCCATTTATGCTAGCCAAGGATAAGATACACACTTATATATATGTATATATATATATATGTGCAACAAAGGTTGAGTCAACTTTTCTCCATTTTAACTGGTTGCAAGTGTGATTTCTATATTGCCCACACCTGTTACTTTCCACAGGTGTGTCTAAATACACATACAAATACACACACCCACACCCACACACACATCTATATATGTTTAAAACACTCTTATATTACCCTTAAATTAATATTAGATAGCACCCCCTTTGGAAAAAATAACTAAAATCAATCGCTTATTATAACCATGAATGAGTTTTTACACCTCTCTACTGGAATTTTGGACCACTCTTCTTTTTCAAACTGCTCCAGGTCATTCAGATTTGAAGGATGCCTTCTCCCAACTGCTGTTTTGAGATCTCTCCACAGGTGTTCTATGGGATTCAGATCTGAACTCATTGCTGGCCATTTTAGAACTCTCCAGTGCTTTGTTTATAACCATTTCTAAGTGCTTTTTGAAGTGTGTTTCGGGGCATTGTCCTGCTAGAAGACCTATGACCTCTGGTGGAGATGCAGCTTTCTGACACTGGCCACTATGTTACGCCCCAAAATTCTTTGGTAATCATCAGATTTCATGATACCGTTCACACAGTCAGCAAAGCAAACCCAAAACATCTTTGAACCTCCACCATGTTTGACTGTAGGGACTGTGTTCTTTTCTTTGAAGGCCTCATTTCTTTTTCTGTAAACAGTTCCATGATGTCCTTTACCAAAAAGCTATATTTTGTCTCATCTGTCCACAGTACGTTCTCCCAGAAGGAATATGCTTTCTTGAAAAGCAATTATTTCTTACAATTTTAGCAAGGTGCCAATCATTTTGTCCAGTCCATTTTTAAGTTCTGTGTGAAATTTTATCAAGTTTCACTTTTCTTCTCTGTTTTTTTTTGTGTTGATCCAGTGCAAATAAAAACAATAAGCACTAGATACCAAAACATTTGAAACTGGAACAATTTTTAGAAAGAAGTGTTGCTTTTCTGACAGAATTGCAAGGGTGTCGATATTTTTGGCCATGACTGTATATATACATACACATACCTAGATTGCACACATACATTACAACTATACCTTATTCAACTGAATTATTTTAACATTCAAAACAATATCACTAAATATAACCTTATTTCACTATCAGTCATTTCTCTGAAAAGTTTTTTTAAGTGATATACAGTACATCAATATGTAATGATACAGAGATGAATTTGGTTTTGTTTTTTAAAGGGCCATTTCTTACAGATCATACCTAAAAGAGTCTTCACTTTTCTTTGAACATCAAAAGAAAAAGCACAACAAATATATACAATACGGACTTGCATGTGCGATGAAAACTAAGTGCATTTTTCCAGCAGAACAATGCTCCATGCCACACAGCCAATCAAGGTTTGGATGGAGGATCACCAGATCAAAACGCTGTCACAACCGGCCCAATCTCCTGACCTGAACCCCATTGAAGACCTCTGGATTGCGATCAAAAGGAAGATGGATGGTCACAGGCCATCAAACAAAGCCATGCTGTTTGGATTTTTTTTTTTGTCATTACGTTGGTTATTTGGAATTTGGGAGAAATGTTGTCAGTAGTTTATAGAATAAAAAAACATTTTCATTTTATTTAAACACAAACCTTTAAACCAGAGAAACTGATCATTCTGCAGGGTCTCCAGAGCTTTATATACACGTGCACAACAATACACACGCAGCCCTGGAGCATGATAGGGAAGGGTACTGAAAGAAGTAATGGTTGGTAAAGTGTGAAGATGTGAAAAGTGGGTCCTGTAAATCTGAGTACAGCAGAGCTCGCTTTGGCAAAACACAACACAAATGGTCCACAGTGTTTAAAAAAAGAGAGTAAAAGGTTAAGACAACGTCGGAAGCCACTAAGTAAGTCAATCACGAAACCTGTTTTATTTTAATAGGTGCATATCTGTACATTGATCCAAGGTTTTGCAAAGACAGCATGGAATCCGATTACTAAGTGATTAAACCTATGAAACTGATAAAACCAAAAGTTTCCAGTTTAAAAATTAATTACTTTGTTTGATAAGCTTTTGTTTCATAAGACAACAAATTCAATTTAAGCAAAACTGGTGTTTCCTTTTGAATAGTTATTCAAATATTAAATATCACTAACTATTTAATATTAAATATATTATATATTATCTTAACTCTTTGAAAATGTATCATTCTTACCTCTCCAAGTGCTTCATATCTTTTTTGGTTCCACCTGTGCAGGTCCTCCTTGTAGTTAAAGACAAATGGCTCTCCTGTGTCTATGTGTCTTAACTGACCATCTACAAAGAAAGTAATATAACAAATAAATATAACAAACAAACTGCCATAAGCATGAGGGAAGGCAAGAAGCCAAAGCTATTATGAGCCAACAAGAAATGTTTTCCAACACAAATTTAAGACATCTTTGATGGGCCACCACACAAGCACAAAAGTGTTGTTTTTATTTTGCAGCAAGGGCACAACATCAGCTTAACAAAACATCTTTTACCAATAACTTACCAATAATTCATTTTACAAGTTTAAATGCTCCTTCAGTTTGCAGAGCATCAAAAACGTCAGCCAATCCTTCTCTACGTTAGTAGTCTTAAACGAATTAAATGATTTTGCATACATTAAAAGTTACAGTACATACAATAAGTACTGACAACAGACAGAGCTAAACTTGAATCACTGTCTGGGCATAATCTGCTAAAGTCATTCTGTCGCAAGCAGCAAAGAGGCTGTGACCTTCAGTTCAAAACCTCAAGCCTGCTTGATGCGCATCATTCCCCTTCATGCAATTAAACGTGTTTGGCTTTCGTTACCCCATCTGGCAGGTACAAGGCCTGTGAACGGCTAACGCTTCTCCTGTCCCTCTTACTTCCGCCTTCTGGGACGTCTGGCAGGCCTTACTCAGACAGCTGGTGCTGCAATAGCACTCTGTGTGCCGCTGTACCTCAAGCCACCAGAGATCTGAGAGTGTGTGCGTGCGTGAGTGTAGCTGGACCACTGCAACTGTTCCCTCTTATGAGCATCCTTTGAGGGGCCTGTTTGAGAGTAGGCCAGCCGACTTCATTCAAAGTGACCTACTTGAATGCCATCGCTCTGCCAAGGCTGGACAATGAGACCTGACTTTTGCCAAGTACTAATGCTGCTAAACAGCTGCTGAGGTGGGTGAGGTAAACAACAATATACTTGGTTAGGGCTGACAGTGTTTAAGAAAAAAAAACTTGTTTCAGAGTGACTGGAGTATACAGCCTCCACGTTCGTGAATTTCTTTTAAACTTTATATGTAATAAAAGAAAAGGCACAGAACATGAAAGTACCATGTCAATAAATTTTACCATATTTAAAAGTACCGTGTCATTTATATGAATTAGCATACAAGGGATATGGTAATCATTCAGCAACATAGTACTTAAAATATTACTATGTAATATGCAAAGTTCCATAATCTTACCATTTAAAACCAGCACTGTGCCATGATACCTCACAAAAGTTTGTGTAAAATCTGAGGGGTGCCAAACCTTTCTAGTATAACAATTCTATGAAACAGTCTAACATTAAAAAAAATCATAAATTACTGTTAAACCCACCCGCTAACGTTTCTAAAAAAACGGTTTCAAAAAGATAAGCCTATCTATTCTGGTGTTGACATAGAAGAATAATGAAGCCTTAAACCAGTGTTAAATCTAATTGTGACCCCTCTGATTGCAAATGCATAAAGCTAAAATACTCAAAAAGCATACACATTTAACCTAAATAGCCTAGGGGACTCATACTTTTGCAATTACACTAACGTGTGGTGCTGCAAAAAGAAAAACAGCTTTGAAGATAAAAGATTGTATAAGCACTTTCATTTCCCTGATTGTCAAAGCTCCGGTGTTTTTTGCACAGTTAGCAGGCGATAAATCCAACTCACTGACTCTTACACTATTCACTTTCATTGTTAGCAATTCAACAACATGTAGTGCTAAAAGGCTATATATCAACATTGAGCTCTGAAAGCATAGATACTGCTATGCGATTATTAAAGAAGGAATAAGAAAGAGTATATGGGGAGAGAGACATTACAAAAATAACCTTTTAAAAAAGAAAAAAAAAATCAATTATGCATTCACAAAAGGGTGACGAGAAATGCTACTACCAGAAGTGCCTAACAGAAGGAAGAGAGGCATCTAATGAAACCAACATGCAATGGAAGTTCAGCTCTCTGAGGAATCCCCCCTTCATCTTATTCTCCCTGCTTTAACCTGCAATAATTGGCATGCTTTTTTAGTTTTTAGTTTTATGAGGTATACATAACCTTGAATTTCCAGTAATGAACGAGCTCAAGGTGGACTGTGATAAAGACATCATGCCACACCACAGATGGTGAAAAAATTTTAATTTCAAATGCATATGCATTTCTTATAGGATCTTCTTAGTAGATACAAAATAAACACTTTCCAAGTACCAAACGCAGGTACAAATTGCAGGATCTAGGATTATACCTGGTTGTATGAATTGTACAGAAAACAAATAAAATCAAACAAATGTATAAGAAGGCCAAACTGTATTTTTTATTGATGTAACTCCAGAGTTAAATAAGTTTTATGATCTGCATATTTTTCAACTCTCCTACAACTGGTAGCCACAAATATAATTGCAGACCCTGGTCACAGCAAAACTTCTAATTTGTTGTGCAAAAAAACTATAAAGTAACACTTTCTTATAAAAAACATGAATATAAATTATATTCCTTACTGAAAGGCTGATATAAGATATTCTAGACACTAACAGGAGGCATTTTTGAGAGAGCAGCAAGGTTATGCAAATCTAGCCGTCAACCACAGCACAAGGCTGAGTAAGCCACTGACAGCCCATAGCATGCACAACTTGTCCGTTCAGCTGCCACAGACTCCAGAGACTCTAAACAGACAGCACTATCACAGCCTGGTGCCTGCTGTCAATATCCAATGAAACCCAAAGCACACTTCTAATGCATTCAAACCTATAACCGCAGACAATGTACAAAGAAATGCTATTAAAGAACAACCTTAAATGTTATTTGATGTTCCAGATGACACGTCTCATAATGTAAAATAATTTATGGTGTCTAAAAATGTTCTGAATAAAGGCAAGAAATTAAGTTCTTACATTCATTGAAAGCATATTTAAACCCATCAAGAGTTTCAGGAAAGTTCAGTGGAGGTTCGTCTTTTTTCATCAGTTCGTCTAAATCTATCCTGGACAATAAATCTATAAAAACAAATAAACAACTGCATTAAAACCAAGTAAATGTACATTTAATTACAAATACTGTAAGATGAAGTAACTGCACTCAGAAACATCTAACACAATGTATTATGTAAAACGTGTAAACAATCATAGGTGTTAGGTTTACCTTTTAGTGCAGTGGTTTTTTCTTTGTCTTCTTGTGCCAAAAGCTGGGCCATAATTATCCAAACTAAACAAAATGGGAAGATGCTCTGATAGGCTCTGATAGGCATGGAACTGCTACTACAGCTGTATTTACAGTAGGTCACCCTGAATAAGGTAAACAACACACATCACTAAATTGAAACTGAAACTTACACTTTCTTTTAAACACAATCAAAAATATTGTTGCTAAATTTGACGTGCACACCACTTGTCACTCTGATAAACTGAACAGAAAATGTAGTAAAACAATTATTAACAACTAAATTAAATTAAGAGTTGCTATAAATCATGATAAAAACATAAGACTTTATGTTAAATCCTACTGTACTGTAATTCAGTTACATTGTTGGGGCATTTGATAGTTAATATCTGAGTTTGATTGAAAGTAACTCTGCATTACAACATAGAGGTAGTAGTTTTAGGGTAACTAGCCGTTGTGCTAACAATTTGATTTAGGTATAAAATCCAGCATGCTGAAGTGAGACCTCACATGCACTCAAATTATAGTGTCTGCATTTAGAGCAAGGCAGTGAAAGCGCCTATCTGCTGTATCAAAAACAATCGGAGCTGGTAAACAAATTAAACACACTGTAGAATTACTGAATGGACTCAAGCCAATGTTTATAAACAGCTACTCATCAAAAAAGGCAAACTATGGTCACAAAGCGGACATTTCTTAAGCGTCGTTCCTAAAAACATTGATACGCCTGATGTACAACTAAAGGAGGACAGTGGGAGAAATAAATATCTATTTGCATGCATATCGCACCGTTCACATACCATAACAACAAGCACATGTGAGATTTCACACATCCTGTGCTTCCTCCTTCCACCAAAAAGGAAGGAACGTGACCATCTCCTCGGAAACGGAAGCGTTTTGCTCACGTTACAGCTGATGGTGGGATTTAAAAAGACAGCGCCGCTTTTCTCAGACAGAAGCTGTGTCGTGTCAATGCAGTTGAAGTGTTTGAGAAAAGTAGCGTATTAATGTGAAATGGTACAGTATTCCATTATAAGTACTGTACATTTAGATTAAAACAATAATCTAGATTAAATCTTCTCTTTGCAAGTATAAAATATTAATATTAAAAAATTATATTTTATTTTATGTATAACTTTAATTACGAAACAAAATGTTAGATAACTTTGTGGGTGAAAAAAGAATAAATATCATATGCAGTTCAGTAAAATAATGTTACATACATATATTTTATTTTATGTATAACATTTTAATTACGAAACAAAATGTTAGATAACTTTGTGGGTGAATAAAGAATAAATACCATATGCAGTTCAGTAAAATAATGTTAAAGTACTACAAACAAACTGTAGACAGTTTACAATTCAGATATGTAGATATAGAAACAATAACTCCACAGCATTTTCTTCTCTTTTATGACTAATAATTGACTTTATGAACACACTTAATTGTAAAACATGTTATCATATTATCATTTGTATAATACATTGCAAAGGCAATTTTAAATCCACAATATTTAGTGGAGGGATATTTTATCAAAGTCTGCCAAACTGTTGTATCAGAACCATGAAAACGTCAGTCCTGCCATTTCTTATAAACAGGTTATAAACATATACTTAATGTCCACAGTTCATTGAATTGGTCATTTGGTAATCCTGTTATAGTCTCTGGGATTTTGTGTTATGCTTCATGGCTTTTTTTGAAGTAAACATGCTTTAACTGGTCCACTAGAACTTTCTCTTCATCCATTAGTGCTGCAGCATCTTGCATCTCCCACCTGCAGTTACATAGACGGACAGCATGCACAGAAAAAAATGTGTTAGCACTATTTACTCAGTGCTCCCTGCTATTAAAGAAAACTATTGTATATTTTAATAGACATTTTTTATTTCATACACAATGTTTGGCTTTTTTATACAGTCATACACAAATGAAAAGCATTATTAAGCAATGAAAAATATAGTAACTCACTAGTAACACAAATTCACACCCCCACATGCTTACGTATCTATCTAAATGGGGATATTCCATAGATTTCTATTGTTTTCATACACAGTTAGTTATAAACAAAATAACCTTAACCCTAACCCACACTCTAACTCTAACAGACAACCTTCTTTTTTTCACACACACACACACCCTCAAAGAGCACCTTTTAGGATTTATAAAATTGTGTTCATAAAGTGTGTGCATCGCTCCTTTTATCTTCTCCTGTGAAAGGAGACTGCATCCTTTCAAAAGTTTATGTATTGTGTCCATATGGTTAGGAGTAGTACCAAAGCCTATTAAAGGACTTAATCCATATACACCTACAGAAGGTCTCAACATTGCAGCATTGATTGAGTTTCCACCACAGTGATTGTGAATCTGTTGCTATCAGACTAGCTCTTTTCTCCTCTATAGATGGTGGCATCACTGGGGTAATTACAGCCTATTTGAGAGGATTTGTTTATGTAAATATGCATGTTTGATGCATGGAGGCCTCTCGGGCATGTCTCCTGTCAGAGCAATATGCCTCTTTCCTCCTTTCAGAGCCACCTTAACACAGCTGCTGGGCCTGAACCTGACAGCACCAACTCTCCTCTGCAGACAATATTTGTTTGATTGTTTTACTTCTTTTATTTAGGCTTTTTTCACTTTATTACTACAGTGGAAGATGGTAGAGGCTGTATGTGTACACTGAGGACAGGATGGCCAACATTTCTTTGATTAGTGAGGTTGACAAGTTTATTTCCTTTAAACAAGTTTATTTAAAACTACTTAAACATGCATGTGATTGGTGTCTGGTGCAACCCATTTTAACAAATTGAAATTTGTACATTTTTAAATGTCGATAACATTCAGAATCAACTATGAGCAAACCACTAGCTTTCTTTCACTGTGTAAATTTACAAACATTGCTCTGTTTGAGTCAACCAATGGTGTGCATTTAGGCATGAGTATCTGTTTATCTGAACAATGGAAGATGGGGAGCGAGTTTACATTTACATTTAGTCATTCAGCTGATGCCTTTATCCAAAGCGACTTACAAATGAGGATAAGGAAGCAACTTCAAATACAATAAGAGGCAACAGTGAATAAGTGCTATAGACAGGTCTCAGGTATTTCAACACAGTATAAGGATTTTTTTTTTAAGTAGAAGTGGGGGTGTGTTAGTAAATTAGTCAAGGAAGTAAAGACGAAAAAGATGAGTTTTTAGTTCAGAAAATCCGTTGAAAACCGGTCAGAATTTCTGCCCTTACCAGCAAAACAACTAGTCATTTAGACAAGCCACTAATTAGTTGAGGTTGTAAACGTATAGTGTGGCACATCTCTAGTTTACTCACAGAAGTGCCACAACAGAAGGAAGCAACAAAGGAAAATGTCAAATAGTTTCACTCTTTCATCTCAGATCAGTCATTACTTCAGCAGTTCAAACAACTAGCAAATAATGGAAAACACATGGAAAACACAATATTTACAAATGTCAGAGACGTGCTAAAATCAACGAAAGAGAATGGCAAGTGTGGGGACAAGGAAGTGAAGACGTTAAAGGTTTCCTCAATGTTTAATTTTCAAATAGGATTAAGCAGAATGACATTTAGCTGAAGGTTACTCGCCTCATGCTCACCACCGTTGTCTTAGCTGATATTGATATTCAGGCGGGGGTCTGCAACTTGTCAGTGGGACAAACATGCTTGATGAATGAGAACATGAGCCACAGGGAAGTGTTATGTGCAAATTTGAAAATGTGACAAGGATTCTTTTTCTTTTGGTGGGTGGTGGGGGGAGGACTGGAGTGGTCTGGATAATGTGTGATACATGGTAAAATTACCCAGTAAACACCTCAATAACTTCTTTTTGTGCCCACCTATGATGTCATGAGTAAATACTTTAACTGCCTCAGTTTATCAATGCCAATGTAGCGACGATAACTTTTGAGAATACAGTATGGTTGCATACCTGAAAAGTATAAAAATCTAAATGTGTCAATAAAGTGAAGTTTTTCATTTAGGTCATCAATCAAAAAGTACAGGTGTAATACTGTTGAGCCTAGTCTCAGTTTCTCAAGATATGGTAATAAGTCAAAGCAGAGCCTCTTTTTCACTATAGTGAATATCTAATATATCCTCACCGCGTTTCCAGTCTTTTAATGTTTTCTGACAAATACTAAGTGTCAGGCAGGTAATTCAGCTGGCTTCTCTATCTTAATAAGCCTGGTCTGATGTGGTCTTTTTAGTTTTATTGCACAGCTCGTTTTTCATGCATTTATACTATTCTTGCTGACTCGGCTCTTCCTCTGAAAGAGCAGCCTACATGTATTATGAGACATATATTTACTGATTTTAACAGAAATCGTCTGGCTGATACCATACAGTTGTGTTTGTATTTAAGTCTTATTTGCCAATATCTGCATGTGTTCTATTTGTAGACCCAATTCACATACTTATACTAGACTCTTAAAATATGTACTTTACTGGTGATTGGACAGTACATACAATTTTTTTAACATGTCAGTGTTGGGACATGCCTATACCCTCCTAATACCATGTCATACAATTGCACTAAATGAGAATCGTGTTCACAAATCAATTTGTAATGTACTATTTGCATTTGTGTTGTAACATTAACAATACATTTCTGTAAAATTAATTACTACTGTTAGATTTATACTTTTTCAAACAGTTGTGGCAACTTTGGCTTTGTGTCCTATGCTGTTTATCCACAACTCAGAAATCTGACAGAGTGCCACAATGCCTCATAATCCACAGGACAAAGGGTTGTGGGTAATATTAACCTTAAAACATTCAAATATACTAGAATAACACTTTTTAATTTTATTTCAAAAATTATCTCATGCAGTATATAGTACAGTAGTGTGCAAAGTAGGACAAAGCTATTTTCAGAACAGTCTGCAAGTGTAATTAACTAGTCAAATAGCTCACACATTCAAATTATGCAGTTTTATATACAGTATCAGTGTTTTTTTATTGAGCCATTGGCCAGTTTCAACATTCACATGAAAGTCATTAAATCTCAAAGCTATCTATCTTCACAGTAGGACTCGCTCCAGTGGTCTCTCACGGGTCAAGCCTGAAGAGCAAGCAGGGTAACAGTCACTGGCCCTTCTATACACTGTTCCTATCACATTAAAGTCTGCCCCACTCTAGGTTGGCTTAACACTGTGCTTTGTACTGCATGAGTAGCCCCATTTAGGAGAAGAGAACATGGAGCAGAACAGCAGAGGCTATTAAACTAACTGTCAACCAATGGAGTGGTTTTCCTCACCTCTACATGTTTTTAAGGAAGCAAACTACCAGCAAAGCCTCTGAGCAAGTGCCTGTGTTTGTTTACATGTGCGTCTGTCAAACAAAGTGCAATATGATCAACATGGGGTAAAAAAAACAGCAGGCTGACAAGTTGCACTAATCAGAGGCTTTGCACATGCTTAGGACTTCAAGGATCCATCATAACCCAAACCTAAATATTTAAAAGTGCTCAACTTTCTGAAAAGGTCAGGGCTTTCCATGCATGCCACAGATGGGATGTTCAGGGGGGAGAGGGCTCAGAATAGGGAGCAGCAGTTCTGGCCTTGGCCTGGGATGTAAACAATACAGTTTATTTAATGCTCATGGCTTTGCCCTTTGGAAATTACAGAGGAGTTCTAAAGAGCTGGAAAAGGTTTTTTAAACCCCTACAGTTCTCAAGTTGAAAACAAAAATGTCTTAGTCATATTTAGTAGGTGTGACTGTAGATTGTTAAAAACAGTAAAATATACACTACCGGTTTCACTAACTTAAATATTGGTTTCCATCTTTTAAAAAAAACATTTAAGCATACATTGTCAGATCAAAAATTTAAGATCATGAGAGTGACCCTAAACGTTTCACAGATAGATAGATAGATAGATAGATAGATAGATAGATAGATAGATAGATAGATAGATAGATAGATGATAGAAATAAAAACATGTAAAAAAATCCTGAGTGCACTTTTAATGCATCAAGGACTGTTTTACTAAATGAACGCAAGACATCTCGCAGCTGTTGCCAACATATTCCAAGAACACCCACAGTGCACCCACATACTCCATCAGTGTTCTGCGTTCCTTGCTACTCTCCATCACCTCGCTCCAGGCCTTCTCATCCATCATCTCTCCGAGCCCTCCCCCCCACTCTGATCTCCCAAGTGCAAACGCCACCACAACAGTACTGGCAGTCCAGTAGGCAGACAAGGCACCCAGTACCTCCAGACCGCAGGGGAGCGTGAAAGAAAAGCCAAGCAGAAGAGCAAGTAATCAAAGGACTGCAGACAGCTCTTCCAGCAGCAACCCTTGAAACACTGAGCATAAAGGTCTCACATCCCTGCCACAGGATTAAACTCTCAATGCCTTTGCTTGGTCCTGAAACAGAATGTGGTTAGGACTAAAGCACCTGCTTCAGACACAAAGCTGGCAATGTTACCTTTACCATGCCATGCAATGTGATGGGCAACAATTGAGCCATGACACGTTATGATGTAGAAGGTTCAGGTCTTCATTTTAAAAGGTAGAAGATGATTTGTTGGAATAGGTCTTGAAAGTATTTAAATACTCATACAAATCATTTTACTCAAATTCACTAATAATTATATTCTTAAGCATTCTTAGAGTACCAGTGTTCACTGAACTGTTTGTCTTGCAAAATTACAGATGGGTTTAAAACAAGTGTGCATGATTTTTGTTCCCCTTATTCTGATGTTGAAACCAGATTATTACCAAATATTAGAGAACTGTAAACGTATGAGCAGACCTGCATCATGGTATTACCAATCCCAAAGACATGATTGTAATACCATGGAATTTATAGACATCACAGCTTTAATATTTACTCATACAAGTCTGAATTCGCTGATGTCTCAGACATCATAAACTACATATAGACATATTTGCTAACTGCACACACACTTTTGTGTAAACAGAGGTGGTAAAAGAATCTCTTAATTTATCAGATTGCCATTGCTTTGATGAGAGCAAACTCATTCCAAAGCCTGGAAGACAGTTCCCTGAAAGTGTATGCACTTATGTTAAGAGGACAACAGGCACTGATCATGCATGGTCACCCTCCATGTGCTGAGTTGGTTCAAACACACCCAGTTCTTAACCTCCACTGCAGTTTGTCAAATAAAGCAGCAGCAGTGTTCTGTTTGCCCTTGACTCTGTCTCTTGTCAAGAGTGCTCTCTCCTTGTCTGGATGACACCTCTCACAGAAATAGCAGTCGTTGCTCAGGACTACACATCACTTGAGCTAAATCATTAGCCCTCTCAGTCACAGCACTGCTAGCTTTGCTCTGCTAGCCCCTGACATGTTTGAAGCCTCTCTGACTGTGTTTTCATTTAAGCAGATTATATTCATAGTTTGTTTGTTTCTTTTTTGAAAATATATTACTTTTTGAATGATGGTTACGCCATTTAACATTTTTATATTAAATAAAAAACAATTAAAGCTTTGTAAGGCATAAACTAGATTTAAACAATACAAATACACTTATATCAAGCTTAATTGTCAGTAAACAAGGTAAGCTATCAAATTTAACATTGCCTTGTAAAACAGACAGCAATGGTCTTCCTGTCATACACACACAGACACAGTAACAAGCAGCAGCACTAGACACCTGCTGATTGCTCTGGCAAGCCTCTGGGTCCCAGGAATCAAGCAGCTCCACGGAGGCAATCAGTCTTCCCTGACAGGCCCTCACTGCACCCCGAGAGGAGCATGACAGCTCTTATTTTACCACAGAGGGACCTGCCGACATACTGCCTCACCCTATACTAGTAAACCCTCTGTGCCTGCAGCTCCCAAAAGCAACTACAGTCTCCGCAAGCAATGGCCTTATAAATGAATGAACAAAGCTCTGTATTTATAAACACACACATATTCTCACACTTATAAGCAACTTGAGTTGTTTCTCATTGCTCCCACCTGAGTGCGGCAACAAAAAGAGATCCATCCTGATTTCACCTAGATATGCCTTTAAGATGTAGGCTATCATTTATTCAACAGACAACCTTTGTAAGTGATGCATATTTTAAGCATAAAACACACCCAGGCATGCATGCACTCACAAGGGAGAACCACAGTCATGAGTGACGCTAGCAGTGCAAAAACATAAATATGTTGATATGGGAAAACTTTTCTCAGCCTTTCTTTGGGGATAAGTAATTCATCTTATTCCCTGTGTTTAGAATTTGCATCAGTTTCCACCTTTACAGCATAATAACCGAAGAGGAGCATATGCTACAATATGAAGAAATAAGCAGGGATTAAATTAGGCTATACCAATACTGAAGTTATTCCGCATAAGAAAATCCGAAAAGAAAATTGTCAATCCAATCCATCAAGGTATACTCCAGTTTTTGTTTAAAAGGGTGCATACATTCAGTCTCTGTTTAGCGAGAGTACATTCTAAAAAAAATCCATTACAAGAGTTCATTACCGCATGAAGTATGCGATTTTCTTTTAGTCACTGGGTGACCCTGGAAGAGCCAACATATTCACCTAGAGCAGTACTGTCCCCTCTCATAGGCACATTCTACATTGTGCTTCATAGCCCACTCTCAGTTTCAAAAAATGAAATACATGTTTTTTTTAAATACAATACATCCATTGATATGCAGTAAACAATTTGGGTATTTAGTTTTTTAAGTTTTAAAACAGTATAGGTAATTGCACTTTTTGGTGATAGAGGGCGTCATGCTGTGTTTTAATAAACAAAATAATTTAAAGTGATAATTCATTCAAAAATTAACATTCTTCCATCATTCACTCAACCTCATAACATTCCAAACCTATATGACTTTTGGAGCACAAAAGAAGATACTTTGAGAAATGTCTCTGTGGTTGTGTGTCCAAACAACAGAGGTTAATAGGTGCCACTGTTTTGTGGTTAACAACATACTTAAAAATATCTTCTGTGTTTTTTCGAAGCAAAAAGTCAAGTTTGGAATAACATGAGAGTGAATAAATGATTTTATATTATATTATATTGGAATTCTTTTTTTGGTAAACTATTCCTTTAAAAACCTCAATTTTAGCTCTGAAAATATCCAATATAAAAGCAACTTAAGGCTTAATCAATTGTTCTGTGATCTTCAATATAGTGTCACTGCTCTTCTGTTTCCTACTTCAACAACAAGCCATATCCCTTCTCCACTCAGAGTGGCTGGCGGTCAGAAAAAGTCACAGTACAGAGGCACGAGTGGCAGCAGTCACTATAACGACATGATTAGTTAAATAGTCTTGCTGCTCGGGTTCTTTGCCCGTCAGGCCTGGAGTGAACTGATTACCCAGTAAATCCATTGATCTCTCATTCCCTTCCCAAACTCCCAGCAGGGTGCATGATCTCAGAGCAAAAAGCTAGGCTTTTAACTTCGCAAAGGGGTGCTTATTCAAATCTGATCACAGCTCGGCACTCTTACTATTTCAAACAGCTCATATTTCCTTGCGCTAATGGAACTTTTGGGGTATTTGGGAGATAAATAAGTCAATCCGGTTACCTCATTTAATATCAAATACCATCTAATTATGGCCATGTATGTTTTCAAACACTGCATAATTTATTGTTATGCTTACCCTCTAATCTACAGATGACTATCCACTGGCATTTTCTTTTCCCCTATTAAAATGAAAAGCTTGCATCCATTGCTTATTCCACAGCACTCTAACCTGACATAGAGGAATTTGAACTTTTTTATACCACCTTGAGGGGATATGTAGCAATGCTGTAGATGCTTGCAAGGCTTTCTAAACAGACAAACGCTATCCTAGAGGACACCAAGAACGATGCCTTTTTTTAACCCATCACTCTTATATCAAATGATTTATCATTGACGTAAAACACTGTTATTTTGAAACCATATTTGGACATTTAATACACACAGTTAAATGAGTACACTGAATGAGCACTATAGATATAAAATGTCAAACTAAATAATTACCATTTTTATTCTAAATTTTCACATGCATTTGAAACAATGTGTCAAATATTTGTTTGATAATTGTGTTTATTTCTATATTATAAATATTTCTATATTGTGTTTATTTCTATAAAATAAATACCACTTGGTTTGACATTTTGCTGATTGTGCAAAGGCATTTGTGCAAACATTTTTCAATAGGGCAATAGGTGCAAACATTTGAATAGTGTTCAAATGCTGAGGCTACCGGACAGTCATTGTAACACAGACATTAAGGACAAAAAGGATCTAATATGGATACAATATTAGTCACCATAAAAGGTCACAAATGCCCAATAGCACTAAAATTAACAGTCAAAACTGAATCAATAACAGACATGAACTTAGTGGTAAGGTTCATCTTAAAAACAACACAGGTAAAAGCGAATTATGGAAGAAAGCGAAATGAACACATCATCTCAAATTGATCTTGAATTAACAACGTTGGCAGCAATGGTTAGCATTGCCAAATAGTTAAGGTGTAAAAGCCCTGGGGGTAGAGGCCAGTAATGAGTGAATATCCCAAATGCTTAATAACATTCTGCAGAGGTCACAATGCCAGCACTAAAACCTTCATTAATGCTGTTTTGTTACAGAAGGGACTGAACCCAGATCAGTATAATTGGGCCAGTGAGAAAATAAGACCACCACATAGATCTGACACTTATTCATTGGAAACATATTCTCACAGTCTGTATATAGCATAGAGTTGCCCTTAAACAGAGTAAAGATAAAAATTATTTAAGATTATTACATTCAGTATATAACAGCTGCCTACTGGGAATTAATTAGCAGTTATTAGGCAATTTCTTAATCGTATGGCCATATCCAGTTGGGAAATATTACACTAATAATAGTTAGCAACTAGTCATAGTCACCTTAGAGGTGAACCATTTATCAAATCACTGAAATCACACAAGTAACACATGAAAATGTGAAATTATGTATAATGTATATATATCACCACTGTTTTACAGTTATACATTGAGCTTTAGGTTATACAAATTTGAGCTGTATGACTATTTTTAGACAAAAATATGAGGATTCATACTGTGAAAGAGCTTGGGTCGTGTTCACTTGTTTTCATTAATAAGTGCTGATGAATGAGCCAGATGGTTTGCGCATACCTAAATAGGTGCCTACCTCTGATGCACACCAAGCACATGCTGGAAAGGAAATAAATAGAGGTGAAATGACTGAGTTGGCAGAGAGAGATGTAAAATTCCAAACTGACAAAAAAGTCTCAGTGCTGGAAAACTCAAAATATATGCATATTTGGAATATTAGGGCAGCTAAATTTTGGGATGGGTTTTTTTTGGATTATCAGGTTTTGTACAAACTTGCGAATTGCATGCCAGCCTGAGTGCCTTTATAACAAAAGATGCACAAATTAAAGGCTGAATTAATTGACAATTTTCATTTCTGTTGTAAAACATTAAATTGTTTGGTATTGTGCCTTTCCATGAAACCAAGCCAGTAACAACACAAAGCAGATAAAGATTGTTTGAGGGAAATTCACGGAATGCTTGGTCAGTGTGCTTTTTTTTTTTTACTAAATGTTAACGCATTGTGGCAAATCTGTGTATATATCTGTGTTCTCGTTCATATATCTGCAGCTTCTGCAATCATTCCAGTAAACAGATGTTGTGTGAACAAGTTTTACTCATACGGGTTGCATTCCCCCAAGAAAGCATTACAGTATTGTTATCGAGTCTCCCAAATGTCAAAGCAATACTAATCTGGATATGCTCAATGAAAGCGTGCCACAAACTTCCCCTATTGTTGCAGATAATAAAACAAGAAGCATGGCCATGGGGGCCAATTTAAAAATCGGCCCCACATTTTTGTGTTGACGTTTTTGATTTCACCCACTTTCTACTTTAATTTGATTTGCTTGGGCTCTGAATGGAATAGATGAAAAGCCACCTGAGGGATGGTATTTACCAGACTGCATAGCTGTTCTCCAGTGCGCACACCTATTTACCAATTGCTGTTTCTTTAACCCTAAGGGTGTGTGTAGGGGTTGTAGAATAGGAAATATTTATTTAATGCTGCTTGATATGAACCTGAGATATGTACCTGCTTACAGACTGATAAAAAATTGTTGGTCACTGGCATAAAATGTAAATGCTATGACCTTAAAAAGTAACAATCACATTGTGCTACTTCTTTTAATATGGCAAACAACATACTCTCTTCAAAATTGAAACCCCCTTCACTCTCTCTCTTTCTGATCAGTGCTGGTGGCTATAGTTTGTCAGTGAGTCTGTGGTGATTAATCTGCTGGTGAAACCCGTATATTGGGCTGCAGTGTTGTTGGTTAGTTGGGAAAGAACCAGGAATAGTTCAGCTGAGGAAGGCCACCACCCGGGTGGTTTCTTTGGAGCTAAATTACACTATGCAGAGTGTCATATATGCACATACACATGCTCCTGCTCATCCCCCATGATTTGTCACAGCACATCAGCAATAAGTTAGTCAGTCTGGCCTGTCAGCGCATCTGTCCTCAACTTAATGTCATCTTTATTAACACAGTTTGCCTCACAGAAGTCTGCCCATACAGAACAGTCATGGTAGTGGGGCAGTAGCCGACTCAAGCATTATTGAGCTATTGGCTGATTTACCCAGCAAAAACAAAAGTGGAAAATTTTCACCCTTCTGTCATTCATACATTATGGCTTTCTCTGTTCTTCATAAAATATAGAATTTTATTTATTAATCACTTATTAATTAATATGACAGTTTGACCAGGTGAATGCCAATTATTAGCAAACATCCTGAGTACATTCCATCATGAAACGTGCATTAAAAGAGTCCTTTAAAGTATCCAATGAATATAAATCTCACTGGACCAGAGATAGTACATTCACTCTGCCTGCCCAATGTCCTTTAATTAATTATAAACACTACACCTTTTATAAAAGTCTGGGAGGCTGTTAATCCTCACAGTTCATACTCACAAATGTTTAGAAATGTCTGTTAAAAAACGAAGTAAATGCTAATGGGAGAGACGGAAAACCAGAAAGAAAGACAGAAAGAATGAGACAGACAGACAGACAGACAGACAGAAAGAGACAGAAAGAAATCGTAGTTATTTGTTCTGTTGGCTCAGAACTGCAGGAATAAAGAAAAAAAGCCAAGATTGGTAAATTTACAATTGATTTGTGACAAGTCATTGGATGATGCTCTCACTCCCTTCCACAAGTGAGGCACACAGGCAAAACCTTTCTTTTTAACCTTTCTTCCATTCCACCACTATGTGAAAGTTTTATTCCTGTGGATTCACTTTCACTGCAGCCTTTGCTCCATGCCACACGGGTACACAAAAAGTCACACTGCATGCTGCATGCTTGAGGTGGTGGAATGAGACCAACCATGAAATGAAGGAAGACTCTGTGATTAATTCACCTGCCTTAATTCAACACGCCCTCATCCCTCTCTATGACTTTTCCTCTCTATCTCACAGGAATCATAAACAAATCACTACAGCTAAACAAACATGCTCTTTGTGAGGCAAAAATCACAACTAACAGTTCTCAATCACTGTGGGACTTGAATGGAACTTGAATGGAGAATTCAAATTATGAACTTCACTTCATCATTTCAATTGGGGTGATGGATGTGTTGATAGAAACATGTGCTAGTTCCACAGGAATATGTTGTAAACACACACATGAACTTAGTGTGCTAATTTTTTTTTGAAGTATTACACTAACATTTAAAAATTTTTTTATACTTTTTAAAAAGTATACATTTTATACTTATACAAACAAACAAAGATTTTACAGCATTATCGTCACAATTCAGCATGCCGTCTTTATCTGAAACAGCCACTGAGTTAAACTTAAAATGCTTGCTTTGGATTTATACAAAGTAAAAGAAATTGTGACAACCTACTAGTCTTTAATCTGTTTATTCTAGCAAGAAGATTGACACCATAAGGTATAAAACTTTCAATGTATATAACCAGAAAACGTAGTTATTATCCCCTCAGTGCTTTGTCATTGCTTTAATAACACAATTTTTAAGTTTACAATAAACAAATACTTCATGGTTAAAAAAAAACGAAACAGATAAGTTTAAGGCACTGCATAAACAGGTCTTAGGTACAGGTACAGGCACATCAGAATTGTCAGAATGTTCCATTCAAACTGTTTTGATGGCTTTGCCATTTTTAATGTTTGATAAAGTTGTAATGCTCTTGAAAAATTACACATTCATGACTCTTAAATGGCACCAGATACAACTGTCTTTGATGTGTTAATGAATAATAAATTTATTAGATAAATACCCATATTACAAAGTAAAATGGTGCTTGTTTTCTCTGTCAGGATCACTGACTGACATTAAACTTACAATATTATATATAATTTTCTGTCAAGTTTTGAGAGCTGCCCAATCCTCTTCAATGTAACTCCAGCGCAATGACTGTCTTAGTCACCTATCGTAAACAAAGCACCATGATAAAGAGAATAGGAAAGTGAATGTAATTGTGGGAAAGCGTTGAGTGAAAGGCTTTGTGCTGATACTGTAGGGGCTTTCTTCTTTGTAGCCTGTGCAGCAGCCATGAAAGAACTGCAGCATTGAAATTTGCCTTTCATCCGACATAAAAACCCACACAATTGACAGACACATCCCAAGCAGCTAGCAAGCACTTCCGCTCTAAATCACATAAGCACTGGATCATAATGTAGATGCGAAACTCTGCATTTCAACCCATGGATTTCAATTCATCTCTAATGGCTGAATCCCGGAGACAAGGTTACACACACTTTGTCTGTGTCTGTCTCATTTTTCAGTCACATTTTTCAAACAGGACAGAATTTAGAGGTGGAGTGTGTAAAGCCATTGTATTTTAAATAAATACTTCACAATATTTAACAATATTCAAATTTTTGGGACAGAATGGACATTCTGTCCATTTTCTGTTTTTGACACCCTCATTTAGTTCTAATCCTATTTGGTGCATATTAAAATTGGCATGTCAAGTAACATCACATGAGGTTTGATGTCAGTGAGACCAAACACCATATGTGTCTTGTAATGGAGCATGACATGGCAAGAGTTTCATTAAATAACCTTGTAAATGTTACTTCTCACACAATGCTATCATATGATAGTATTTAATAACTTTCTTTTATTATCAGTTAATGCAATAAATACATTTCTGGTTTATTGTTTATAATGAATAAATTGGTCTCAATGTTAAAGCAGCAATTCGTAGCTTTTGCTTCTCTATTGCAATCTCTGTCTAAAACATAAACTGAAGTTACCTGCAAAAGTATTTTCTTAACATGGATGATTTTAAATTCAAAGCAGCTGCTATAAAAACAAGCTACAGGTCATATTCAGCACTCAAACACGATATAGTAGCTGTGAACTTTCTGTTTATGGACCTGATGAAGCACGTAATCAAATTTAACATAGCAGCTTTAACTTTAAACATACAAACAAAATTAAATGTTTAAAGTATCATGGAGAGTCAAGGAGAGTATAACAATATCTATTAATCTACCGAATTAGATAAAATTCAATTTAATGAAACTGAATTTCTTTTTCCCCCTTTTAACTTAATATAATAATAATTATAATAGATAATAATTGCAGCAGTCAAGACAACATGGCAGCAAAATACAAAGACAAAAATTTAAAACACATGCATACTGTGGTTTCAAATTCATCTATAAAATACTTTTTAAATGTTTCAGAGTAACAAAACCTTTAGCTTAGCTGAACTGACAGATATGCTACATGTGTTGGCTGTATTGGCAGTGTGAGTATGCATCTGTCAAGTTTGTGTGTCTCTATACATATGTGTGACTGGCCATTGGGAAATCAAGCAGCACTTTGCCATGCATCCTTAAAGACTTCACAGTAAGTCCCTAGGGACAGCGTGTGATTGGTCTGCCAGGTTGTCAGGCGTGATAGCTGAGGGACAGGTAGGGCAAGGTGGGACAGTATTTACATTTTACATTTACGCATTTGGCAGACACTTTTATCCAAAGCAACTTACATTGCATTATACTATACATTGTTTCTGAGTATGTGCAATCCCTGGGATCGAACCCATGATCTTGGCGTTATTAACGTCATGCTCCCTTTTAACCACTGAGCTACAGGGAAGCCATAACAAGAAAGTCAGTAGGATAACGAGAAGCTTCACAGTAACCTCTAACATTGTGAGTTATAAAATTAGGTCAGAAATAGAACCTGACTGGATAAATTTGCAAGGAAAATAATGTCTACAGAACGTACAGTAGTATATTAACAAGTTAGTGCTATTTCAGGTCATCAGATGAACCTCTATTTCATGGGCATCACTTCACTTCACATATTGTAAGTATTAATCACCATGGCGACACTAGTTGTTTTAGTAACACATTAAAAGGCCTTCTTCTACAATCACAGAGAAAACAAAGCAACAGATTTAAATTCCTTCCACAACATTACCACTTATTATAACATTTGTAACAGTTTTGTTACAAATATCACCAAACACATTACTCTGCATAATATGTGACTCTTTTTCAAAAAGCAATACAAAACAATGCATTTGATATACACTACCGGTCGACATGTTATGGTCGCTTACTCATTCTTATTTTCATACAAAAAAAAGTATATTTTAGCACCTTTAAAGTAGCCTAGAATTTGCACACAATAATATTTTTTTTTCTACCAAACTAGATAGAATAGATAGAAACTAAAATAGACGTTTGACCAGTAGTGTACTAACTAAAATACAACTAAAAATAAAAAGAGGTGATAAGCACCATATAAAACCCACCATATAAAATAATTTTTAAAGGACTTTCGATGGCACTAAGGAACCTCAGAGACCCATTTTAAACATTTTTCTGGCATGTCCAATATGCCTCTCATATTTACAACATTCTGTTTAGCTTAATGGCACACAGAGAACATGGTTTATATGTATTTCATTTAAATCATATGAAGCCATGAAGTGTCCTAATGAATGCACACAACAGACATTCAGCCATTTCTCTCTCACGCACACACATTTCGCACATAAGAACGCATGGATTTACGCTTGCCATGCATTTTTTTAATTCAGTGCCCAATTAATAGATTGCCAGTGTGTTGCATATTTTGCATGATAAAGGAGGGTAATATTAAAGTGCCATTCGTAATGAAAATGCACTTTGCAAATTAAAATATGCCAAAATCCAATTTTTTCTAGCTCTTTAGGAAGTAAACAGTCCTTAACCAATTAAAGCTTATTGTAATAATTCTGTGATTTATGGCGGGTACTTTAACTTTCAAAAACTCGGCTAACCCACATTAAGGTCATCATCCATCATGTCTGTGAAACTGAGAGAGGGAGTAATGGCTGTTGTATTTGCCATGTTTGATGATAGTATGAAAGAAGTATTAGCACTTGTCAACAAAACTGCTTACAACATAACATTATCATGCATGAGTCGCAGAGTCGATTTGTTATTCTGGCAGCCCCCCCACATATTGTTACATTCTCACACAGAAGCATGCATGTGTGCGTGAGGGAGAGAGATACAGAGAAAGTAAGATACAAGGAAAGCAGCATATTTGGTTTCGTGACAGAGTGCCAACCTGAAACAAACACGGGGACTGTGCATTTGGCAAAAGAAGGCCCAGGCAGAATCTGCTCTTTTTGCATTTTCTGCACTGTTTTTAGGGAGAAAACTTCTAATAGTTTGGATAACAAGATTAATTGATATAACATTGTTAAATTAATATAACATTGACATTTTTGTAACTATTTTAATATGGCTGACAAAAGACACCAGAACTACCTCTTTAATATTTTACATTATTGTTTTAAGTAAAAAACATGAATTATTTAATCGTTTGTGATTTAGTAATTTATGAATCAGTGGGTTAAACATGTTTAATGTGCTAAACAGTGCTGAGGGTACTACACTCTACAAATTACACTGTAACGTAGGTGACATGTAGTGTTTTGTGTTTTGTGTTTACTTAATTTTGGCACTCAAATTTGTGGAAATCTCTAAAGCTCTATCGGCAACATTTTATATGGATCATCAAACAGTAAAGAAACAAAGAATTGTAGTGTAAGAATGATAATTAATTATTGAAAATAGCACTCTGATATTTACACTACACCTTTTACTTATCTATCTAGATGACCAAAAATAATTGATCCCTTCAAAAGTAAGTCACAACTCACTCATGCAAATGTAAGAAAGGAAGACAGTCATGGATATAAATAAAAGCACACAGCATCGGAGGTGTAGAGTTGCCAGAGCCACACATAAAGATATGGGGTAGTAACATTCACCCATTATAAATGGGTTCCTTGGCTGAAGTCACTTATACACAGCTTCACCTCTACCTGAGCCAAGAATGCACTTAACTTCACGCTGGTAAATGAGTCCACCCATTTTGATTTGTAACACTACACACCACACCAATAGTGACTGGCCCTGGAAAGTGGACCTTTTGTTGAGACATAAGCTTTTCCTTAATCATGCTTAAACATCAGAGCCAGTGCCAGGTACTAATTAGAGGGCTGGGAGAAGGGGACAGATAATCAAGAGAAGAGCTTAACGGCATCTCTGATAGGATGACAAAGGCTATTTATTTAGCTTGTCATACAGCAGGGCTGCCACTATGGCCCTGTATCGACACAAACCCCTTCGTCTCTCATAATCTTGCTCTGGATGCTGTCTGATTAATTAAACTGCTGGAGCTGTCAGGGTTGTTGAAATGATCCCACTGGCGCAAAGTGGGTTGTCATTTGTGGGGACAGTGTGTCTGAAATGAATTTTGGGAAATGGCGTTGCAAAAACATCACTGTGTATCCATTAGCTTTGGGTTCAAAATATGCAGATCATGAATATTAGCATAGCGAATAATCTTCAAAGACCTCATGGCATTGCACAGTTTTCTGTCCTGTGTTGATGAAGTTTGGCGGGGATGTATGGAATCCAATAGGCTTTAGTGATGGCAGAGCCATGACCCAAGATATGCTAGTCAGAGAACAAAGATGTATTAGGGACGTGACAATTGCATTGTACAGAGCATTTTATTGGACATAAAGCTGTTCGGTGTAACATGAGTCATTCATATTTTTGCCCCTTTTTGCAAAAGACAAAAGAATTACCCTAGCACTGAGACTTAGTGGTGTTCTAAAGCTGTGTGGTCTACACAGCCAAATGTCCAGTCGCTGTACTGAGCCCAAATTCTCCCCTCCTCTACCCTCCCACAATCAGAGACGGCATGATAATTCTAGCATATTTCACTCCTTGACAGGCTCTCATTAGCCATGGCTCTCTGGGCTATACATTGGGCTAATTTGTGGTGTTTTGACATACACGACCAGCAGGAGAGAGAGGACCAGGGATAAAAGCATCATTTCAATTAATAAATAAAAGCTCTAGTGGCTGATAAGGGCCTTTAAAATGGGGGATGAAGGGGGAGAGGAGGTATGAAGGTGAGGTCATGACAGTAGCTACTTAGAGCTGATCCCCATTTATGGCCTGTTCATGAGTTAACGCAGGGTAAACCATCTATTTAGAGCAAAGCGGGAGGGAAACAGCAACTGAGAAAATATGGATGATATTGAGGGTTTATGGTCATAGAACACAGAATTAGAGAGGCTTTTAGCAGAAATGCAGTCAACCTCTGTTTGAGACTTGCAGTCATTTTCATTCAACAAGAAAATGCACTGCAGGCAAAACCACTGAACAAATACTTATTAGGCTACTATGTGATGATAAAATTGTGGTATTCAGAATCACTTCCTCATCAGTTTATTTTGTATAGACAGCTATATAGGTATGGCATGCGAGTGGTTCGCTAGTAGGAATGACCTTCCCTAAAGAGTGTACACAATGATGACCTTTAGCCCTTTTGAAATACTACTCTGTTTGTTGGTCCAGAATGTTAACTTCTGGCTTATCCAATGACATTAGTTTACTGAATTATTTGCTTGATTTGGCAACAGAGGACAGGGTGAGACTAAAAAGGGGAGGGGGTTGTTTGGAAAACCTTTTTAGAACAAATATTTTTTTCTATTTATTTCTATACTATTTTATTTCTATTCAATCATTAATTCTATTTGTTGCCACTACTAGCGCAAAGACGACAAACCCTTAAATCAAAACTTGTAGGGTGAACATCTTAATGCTTCAGTGCTTCAAATAACTTTGATGAATTTAATGTCATTTGCAAAGTCATACAAAGAAGACTATTTCTAATAGTTATGAATTATAATAACAAGAATTACAACGTCCTGTTTTTTTTCTTGTCCTGTGTAAGTGGTGAGGTAAACTGCTGAATTTATAGCAGCATGTAATTGTAGTAATAAGTGCTAAATGCTGCTGTTGCAAAATAATGCCTGGCAATAGAGACGTTTACTGGAACACTAATTTTGAACTGCAAAGAGGTGATTATTTCTTCCTCTTCCAAATGAGTTCTAATAGCTCTGCTACATACATGGAAACATGTACACAGGTACACACCCCCACACTTATGAGTTGAAACAAAGTTATTTAAATACCAGTATATGAGCTGCCATGTTGAGTAAAATGCATGCACACACACATACCTCTGCAGTGTGCAAGCCAGCTGTTACTGCCTGTGGCCCTGCACAGATGGTTGTAGACATGGCTGCTAGTGATCTCAGTTAAATCAGGTCTGCACTTAATACCTGACTGCAGTTGTAAAAGTCTGAGACACATATACATGCAGTAAAATATATTTATACATTTTCTATGAACAAAATGAGTGAATCAAGCCATGATGCTTGCGTGTGGTGGTTACAGGTGATTACCAGGGTGTTGCTATGTCATTGCTAGGATGCCCTGGGTAGTTTTTAACTGGCCAATACCAAAAAACCCACCCCCAAATCTTTAAGATATTGTAAACCCTATATGGCTTGGTTCCCTTCTTCAATGTATCTCTGTGGGATATTTTATGGTCTGCCAGGTAGAACATCAAAAGTATTAAAAACTCATATCAGAAGCTCAAACAGTGCAAGAAATGTATCACAGCTGTACATTCACTAATTCACTTGGCAAGGAATACACAAACACAAGTATACTTACACACACACAGTACCAATACTGTCACTCTAGTTTTCTTTCTACAGCCCTTCTTTAGCATGTCATCAGATTGAAAGTAAAGTAGACACATCATTTTAAATCTCACCCCCCAACACTTCAAACACTTTATATATCGTCTCCCTGGCTAAATTCTCCAGGGGATTTGACTTAGTTTACACTGCCATCTTGCTGTCATGACTGCAATGGCATGCCTCTTTTTCCCCAGTGGTATAGATCTGACAGTGCCTTTGAACAGGAAAGAAAGTGTTAAGGAAGGCAAAATATAAATTTGTTATGTTTTGGACTATGTTATGGGCACTGAAATGAGAACTCAATCTAATGCTGAAATAATTATTTAAGGATGGCACGTATTAGTGTGTCTCAGAAAACTGTGTGAAACTGATCTGGCTCTTAAACTCTCTGGTGACAGTTAATAAATAGCTCTACTCTTTGTATGACATAATCCAAATTGAAAATCAAATCTGGAAATGAGTTTATTTAGATTTTTATTTATTAGAACCTTAATGGGTGTCTTGTTTTTTTAACATGAAAGGTATAGCTCCAGTTCTAGATGCTGAATGGTTAATACAGTGTTCCATACACTAATATACACAGTATTAACAGTGAAAAATTTTGAAAATCACATGCTCATCTACTCAATGTGTGTATCAACGGCAGTCAACTACTAACCTTGGGATTAGATAGATTTACTTGTAACAAAGAATAATGTCACTTCAAGAAAAACAAAATCACAATCCCTTGACGAAAACATGTATCCTCAATATTGTTAAAGACATTTTGTGTAACTGACATTTTGTAAAATCAATAAGGCAAATAAGGCTATGCAAGTTTGTGAATATAGGTCTGTGGTTGCCCTTTAGCAAAGACTATATTCATAAAGCTTGTATGAAATATGATAACATTAGACACAATATCCTACTTGTATTAAAATAGCTTGATTGTCTAATTGTTTTTATTTGAATCTGTATTCAATGCCTATAAGTTCAAACAGCAGAAGAGCACCAGTCCACCTATTTACAAGTACTTTAAAAGTGCAAATATGAGATTTCAGTAAACGTGGCTATTAAACTTACCAGTGCCCAGTAAAAGACAGATGAGGAAATGTCTCGTGTCACTTAAACACATTCCTTAATGTTAGCATAATCAGCATGTAGCAAAAGACTTCCTTTTAAAATCTTTACTGGACGTGGTGCATAATTAAACAAGGAGAAGCCAACTAAATAGACATTGCCACACTTCTGCATGGTTAATTTTTGGCTGTTAATTAAATCTGGTTGAAATTTTCTCCTAAAACTTTGCTTTAAGGGGGACCTTAGAGCTGGGTACAGCTGTGGGTGGGCAAGACCTTTGATTCAGACAGAAAGATAAAAATATCTATACATCCTTAAAACAATATTTACTTGCAAAAATGACTGACAAATTTGTACTAGTGATAACAAAATCATAAACAACATATAAAATTCAGTTCATTAATTTTACCCTATTAACAGTTTTTTTATGAACCTTATTGAATTTTTGATTTACGCTCAACCAAAGCACACAAAATAAACACTTTTGTGAAGTTTTAATAAATAATAATATATAATAATAATAATAAACAAATAGGTTAAGCTGGAAAAAGATGTTTTGTTTTGTTGTGTTGAGTTGTACCTCGTAATCCAGGTCTACAACTTGATCATGAAGTCATTTATACTTTTTCTCCAGTATATTGGTGTAAATAAATCCCTCTGTGCTCACATACAGGCTGAGCCTGAAGCTGTTGATTAGATGTCCTCAACAGATCAGGAATGGGCTGATCTAAGACCAGTTGTAGGACTTGATGTGCAACAACCCTCCAAAGAACTGATATTTGGTAACAGCACAACTCAGGGAACTCTGGAGCATAAATTTTCTCCATCCAGTGCTTGCCTATAGACTACCCAGGGAAATGATTGTGGCTGATATTATGCATACCTAGTCCATCTACTCATTCCCTGACCACAACACTTGTCCTTTGCTCCACTCTTAGGAGCCTTTGCACTGTGAACCAGACTCTTCATGTGCACCGTGTACCCTTAATGGCTAAAATGGCATAACTAATGTCGCTGCTGCTGATTTTACAATAAGGGCTAATGTATGGATTTGTTTTAGGAAATCCCAGGCAGTGTACACCAGCTACTCTCACGTTCAAACACACAGGGAATCTGAGGCCAAACAGCTGCATGAGTGATTCTATTAGTTGTGGTGATTAGGGAAAGACTACATGCATGCTGAGGAAAGACAGACTAAGCCAGTGCAGTAATGTTGTGTGTACCGCTGCAAGATGAGATGAAAAGAACAAGAAGAATGTTTTGTGGCCTCATCTCCCTGTCCATTTTTCCTAGCACTTTTTGAATAATATTTTTGTTTTTAAACAGCATAGAGAGATTCTCAAATAAACACACATATCTCTGACCTAAAATCATGAACAAGATTGACAATTCTGAATTCAGCAGAAGAACAAATAAGGCTAATTATGTTTTCTGTTCAAGCAAAAGGGTGGGGCATTTATATCAATAAAATGAAAATGAAACTATATTTCTTAGTAGGAAAACACTGTTACACCCTATTTAGCAACAGTGGCCACTGCAACTTCTAGCGCTGCTGAAAGATCTTTAAAGGTAACTGTGAATGATGTCAATCTCATTTTGAGACTGACATCTGTCAATACTTCTAGTAAAAAAGAAAAGGCTTTTATTGGACATTTTGAGTTATATTTACATTTTCGCATTTGGCAGACACTTTTACCCCAAGCGAACGAGTGCATATAAGCTATACATTTAAACAGTGTGTGTTTCCTGGGAATCAAACCCGCAACCTGTATGCTACTAATGCAATGCTCTACCATGTGAGCTACAGGAACACTTATGTTAAGTTATATAAACAACTTTGAGTATTCTGAAGTCAACCAACAAATCTAGCAAAGTCTTTGTTTATAACAGATTATAACTTTATACATTTACCCTTCCATCTGGTTAACAATTTTAGGTATTCTATTTTTATAACTTCAAATTGCTAATAAATTAGGATAAAAAACTATTACTTGGTGAAAGATTTGTTCATTCTGCTAATAATAACAATAATAATAATACTAATTTTAATAATATTAATTATTATAATTAATACTATATACAGTGTCATACAATGCACTTGGAATTTTTCAGTTTCATTTCACATATTGGTTTTCTTTGTACACTCTGGACAGGCTGTCAGTCTATGCATTAGTGGTGGGGATTTTTAAGTGGCATTATGTCAGCTGACTTTAAGAGTGGATCTTTAAATAATTTGTGTCATTCAGTGATTTGATTAGTTTCAAAACCCTGCAAAACTACAATGGGAATGTACATTTCAAAATTATTTGTGGAGTGTGCCAGCAAAATTTATGCAACAGAAATCAGCAAAAATCTGCAACATTACCCCATTACTGACACCTCTGTCACCTGATAGTTACAGCCTCTAGAAACTCTAGAACAGTAACTCTGGAAACACAAGATCATTTACAGATATACTTATGCATTGCAGTTATTTAGAGGTCAAGAACCCTACTGTATACATTAATGTTCTTCTTCTTCTGCTCTTAAGCCTGTGGCTGCCCACAAGAAGTCATATAATTTGGCACACAGATGAGGGACAGTATGAAATGTAACCACACCAAATTAATCTCAAACGATTCTCTACCTCAAACTCTCTAACTTTTTATGACTTTTGTTTATGATGTCACTTTGTGTAAGTTTTTTCCCATCATTTTGTTCTAGACACACTCTAGACAAAAAGATATCTAAAGCTTTTTGATAAAGCTGACTGTCCTTGAATAATGCACACAAAAATTTTACGAAAAGCGAAAATGCAACATGAGACTGTGTCTTCGCAACAATTGTGTGTATTGACATGCCATCACAGGCCTGACCTGATGGTACATGCACAGTTTCGTCATAGCACCACCTACTGGGGCCAAGATAAAGAAAACCGCTATTTTGTTTATAACCATTGAATGTTGAACCTTTGTACTAAAATCATAAGGGTGATGTCCATAGATTTCTTAAGCATACAGAGTTTAACTACATATAACAATTTTGATGGCACAATGCTAAAAAGCATCTGTAACTCTGCACTGCTTCCGTGTATGAACATGAAACTTTGCACGTGTTGTGACCACCTCCTGACTGCCTCATCAAAATGTACTGAAATTGCGTCCTATTGGTAAAAAAAAATATAAACCATCTTATGTTGTTGTTAGTGGTTTTAGTTGTTTTTTGCCTAAAGTGAATATGCTATAAGGAGGTACACTAAGCAAATATTTGCTTCCATCATTGGAATTCTATGTTGCCCTAAAAAGTAAATAATGTTGCCATTTATATAATAATTTTCAACTGCCTCATTTTAACAATGACAAACTGCAGAAAGAAAAGTGCTCAGAGGAATGTGTTATTTCGTGCAGATAATCCTGTTTTTCTTTAGACGGTGTGGGGGCCATTCGAACATGACAGAATAGAATTTTTTACAATGTAGAATTCTTTTTAGCAGGTGGAATTAAGACGTCTAAGTCTAGCACCTGATATTCCTTTATCCGTTAGGAAAGAGAGTGTTGTGAGTGACAATTCTGCATGATGGCATATGCGTTTCTGTATCTGACCTGACTGTAAATCAACAGAAAAATATCTAATAAGCTCTAATAAGTACTTTTTCATACAATTATCTTTTACCTTTCCTATTAAAGGTTCTTATGGTATAGAATTACACCAGTTATTTTAATTAAAGCAGTATACATACTTAAATACATAAGTATATAATACATGTATACACAAGTATATAATTGACAGCTTACTTACACAACAAACTTACCTGTGTGTATGCATGCATTTGTGTTCCTTTAATAAGATGTTCCAACTGCTGTCATGAAGTGCGTAACTGTGTATGTGTGTGCTTTGGGGGTGCATTGGGAGGCAAGGGGGTCTCAATTGGGTTTCTGGGCTCCATTTGCAATTGAAAACAGGGGTCTGTAGTATAATGAAAATGTAAAGCTGTTTTATTTTATTCACTGTGGCAGATACAGATTCCCAGAGAAGCCTCACTTCAGCAATCTTCAGTCTATTAATAATCAAATCTGGTTCCGGAAGTGAGCAAGGTGAGCCAGTGCCATGACGCTATGCCTCACCAGCTACTGACCCTCATACACAACAGCCAATTACACATCCAAGGCTAATTGTCAGAAGATTGTGATGCTGTGGGGGAGGGTGTGTGTGTGTGTGTGCTAAGAGGGAGTATACACCCCAAGGTGGCAAAATAGAATGGAACCGAGAGTGAGATATGAAACGCTTGCCACAGCATAAATTTTACTACTACTGTACATACTTTAACATTTTTAACTTAAATTTAAAAAAATAATTTGTGCTGATCCAACTGGTCGTATTTACACAGTATAAGTTCTGATCCTGCAGGTAGGTTCTGAGTGCTTGGTTGTGAGGGATACCGCTGGCTGCTGAAATATGACATACTTTATTGGGACTGTAAAGTATTGCTCAACCACTGTGCTCCAGATACTTTTCAAATTGTCAAAATTTTGGTCCTCTTTATACACATTTCTCCAGTAATCCAGCTCTAACTTGCACTCTACAGCTAATCAACATTTAAAACTCCTGCTACAGAACCTAAATTAAATGCTTGTTAAAAGACATGGAGATATGTTTTTCTCTGTGTGGCAACACCAGAGACAGGATGTTACTTGGCAGCCCAAAACAGATACGCTGTTTCATTCAAAGTTGGATGTGATACATTTCTACTTGCTACATTTCTTTTGCTTCTGACCCTACAGCATTGTGATGCTTGGAATATGATGTATAAAGAAACCAATGGGAGTGCTAGCATTTATTTTGAAGATGTACGGAAATACATTTTTTTGTTTACGAATAAACATTTGGGGGACTAAAATTTATGTATATCTGCAAAAAGTTAGGTCAAACTTAAGGAGTACACTGTATATGCATTAATACAAAAATTTGCAGTGACAAAATATCAAAAACATTCTTATCTTCAAAGAGTTTAATTTAATTTTATGCAAATGAGGAGCAACACGATGCAGACAGTGGAGCTCACGTGATCCGCCTACTAGCACTCAACACCATGAAGACTCTGCAACCTTCGTCGATTTAATCACTGTCAACTCGGAAACAAATTTCTGCATTGAGGCACTATGTTTTGTAAAGGGAGAAAATGCCTTGAAAATGCCCGTTATGTTTATGTGTGCATTTAACAAAGGTCTAAGAAGGCACAGTAAAGGTGTTTGTATATGTGTGTAAATAACAGGGCTATAAACAATAACAACAGAACACAGACTAATCTCAGGCCAGCGGAGAAACCCATAGTTCAGTTTACACCATGAAGGTCTTATTGCACCACCTCTATCCCCCTTTCTTTCCCTCTCTCTCTCTCTCTCTCTCGCTCTCCTTGATTTGCTCACTGCAACCTTGTTCTGGATAGAGATATTCAGACTGTCAGTATAAACTGCCTCTGTTTTCATTTTGCATTTATTTCAATGCCAGACTTGAGGCATAAATTTTTCATCACCTGCTAGTCTATGAATAAAAGATTAAAGAGAATTGCAAAGGGAGGGGACAAGGCAAGAGTGAGCAAGTTAGAGATAGAGAACACAGGGCAATGTATTGTGGAGACAGTCTGTGCATAAGTCTCTCTCCCTCTATCGCTCCATAATTTTTACATCAGGAGCAGTGTGGCATAGTAAAGATACAATAATGAGGGGTGAAGCTGTGGATCTGTCTCACCTTGGTGTTTTATAGGATTACCTGCTAGGAGAATTCAGATTTCTAGGTGCCTCTCAGCTCTTACTTATTTATTAATTTCTATATTTATTTATTTCTATATCTGTCCATCTATATTTTTCTCTCTCTTTCCCTTGAGCAGGGCTTTGACAGGCAGGGCTAGAGTGAGATGTTTGAGGGTGAAGGGGCTTGTGGGAAATTTCATGATGCAGACTCTGAGAAACTTCAGGTGTGTGCCAGAGGGGAAGATATATGGAACGATGGAAGAATGTATGGACGGAGAGCAAAAACTTGCTCTTTCCCTACCGTACCTCTGTGTGCACCCCCTTCATCCTGAGGACCTGGTTCATTCAGGCTACTGCAGCGAGATATTTGTCCATTATGTGTGTGTGTCTGTGTCATAGTTATATAGCATTGTTATATTGTAAAACCTGTCAAAGCACATCAGCGTTTATTACTATGCAAAGTCATGTTGCACATGAATACATAAACATATGTCCACATTAGACTGTACCGTATGTAATGCATTAAAAGTAGGGAGGTCAATCAAAATACATCAAATGTGTATGCAGAATAAATAAATTATTCATAATTAATCACGTATATCAATATTTAGTGAGCAAAACCACCAAATTAAGGGTGCTTTCACACATGCCTTATTTAGTTCAGTTAAATCGCACTAGAGTTCGTTTTCCCTCTTGGTGCGGTTCGTTTGGGCGGGTGTGAATGTAGCAATCGCACTAGAGTGCGCACCAAAAGCGGACCAAAAAAGCGTACCGAGACCTCCTTGAAGAGGTGGTCTCGGTACGCTTTCAAACGAACACTGGAGCGGTTCGTTTGTGGTGAGAACATGAACCGAACTAGAACAGACCCAACCGCAAAAAGTACTGTGCCTTTTTGGAGTAATCCAGCTGCCGTAGTCTGCTGCGCTATGCATTGTGGGATGAAGAGGAAAAGTGTTTGTTTACAGTTAGCGCTTTAGCAACATCAATTAACAAAAATTAATTCCCGCCTCCTCCTGAAGTGACTTGCTATGCGCCTTCGCCGATTGCAGTGCATTAAAACATTGTTTTCCAGCCGCCGCCACGCTTTATTCTCGAAATGTATAGTTTGTCTAAAGTGATGTATACAAACTATATAGTATACTAATACCAGGGATACAATCAGCCAGCGCAGTCGTCCCTCCAAACTAAAAAGCGGCATGTTGGCTGCCGGCTTTTCTCCTCTCTTTGTTTATTTCCGGGAGTTCCATTGGAATTTTCCCGCACGTTAATTCTGACCAATTGAAAAGCAGTTCAGGAAATACGTTCAATAACATCTGGCCAACGAGTGATGTGGATTTTGTCACAAGACTGCATTTTGGTTCGTTTGAACTGGTTCGAACCAAAGCAATCAGTGTGGTGTGAAAAGGTCCCAAAACGGCAGAAAAATGCTACAACGTATCATTTGTTGCCCTTGGTCCGGACCAAATGAACCGAACCACAGATGTGAAAGCACCCTAAGATAATTACAATAAAATACACCATTTCGGCAGATGAGTAAAGCAATGATTAAGCATAATTATAATAACTAGATACATTTCGGAGAAAAATGTGAGTGGTGCTTGCTGGGGCAAAACTCTGGCCTAAATATTATAACTATGTTAAAACATTTTAACATGCTAACGTTTATGCTATCGCGATTAAAAATGATTCCAACATGTGTTAGCATGATGCTAAAATGATCATATAATAATAAAAATCATCATACTAACATACTTAGCATGATGGTAGCATGATTTAACATGATTGATATACCAAAATTTGACTTATTTGTAAGGTCAGGAGGTTGCTAGAAAGTTGCTAGGGTGTGGCTAGTAAGTTGCCAGCGCAATACCTAAAGCCCACTGACAGCCCAAATCAAATAACCCGAGCCACGTCTTTACAATGTTCTAAGATATAATTTATTCATTAGATGATTGCTAGGATATCGCAAATTGTTGCTAGGGTGTAGCTAGACAGTTAACAGGGTAAAACTAATAGACAAACGTGTGTCTAAATCAAAAGAGCCTCCCATGTCTTTATGATGTTCTGGTGCTGAGACATAGCTAATTTGTGTTGGTCGCTAAGGTGCTCTAAATGGTTGCTAGGGCATAGCTGGAGAGTTTTTGTTGTAATAATTAAAGACTACTTGCCAGTCTGAGTCAAAAGTGGCCGCCCACTTGTCACTTGTTTCGATGACTCTCACATTTTTCAATGGAAGTCAAAGGGTGTTTGCTTGGGTACTGTAATTGGTTTCTAGGGTGTAGCTATGAAGTTGAAATGTCAGCATTTGTTGCTGCTTGCTAAGCCCAGAAATATGAGCCCACCCCCAAGTCTCTATGACATTCTGATGCGGAGCTATGACGACAAATCCGGCCAAATGTTAAGTCTATGGAATTGTTCACCCACTTTTTCGTATGCCCGAAAAACATACACCTGATCTATTAGCAAAGTCATAGCACACCTCTCGTCAGTGAGCCAGTTGATTTGACCCCTTATTCATGTGTCTACGTCAAACGGTGCGGAACGAGTTATGTACCAAAGTTTTGTCCAAACAAAGACGAAAAAGTATGCAAGAGATCTGTTTTTTTTAACACTATGACAAATATTAAATAAAATGATCATATATTCCCCTATATTTCTCCCCAACTTTTTTTTCCTTTAGCTAATAATAAATAAAATGTGCCTTTTTGTAAACAAGATCTAAAGTTAGCTGGATCAGTCGCATCAGGAAGAAAAACATTACAAATTAGATGTGTGTTAGCATGATGCTAGCACAATTTAAAAGAATGCTAGCATGAGTTAGCATGATGCTAGCATGACTTAGCATAATGCTAGCATAACTTAGCACGATGATAACATGATGCTAGCATGACATAGCACGATGCTAGCATGACATAGCATGATGCTAGCATGACATAGCACGATGCTAGCATGACTCAAAACGATGATAATTATGCATGATTTAGCATAATTTAGCATGATGCTAGCATGACTTAGCATGATATAAGCATGATGTTAGCACAATGCTAACATGACTTAGCACGAGGCTAGCATTATGCTAGCATGACTTAACATGATAGTTATACTAAAATATGGCTTCAGGAATTTATGGTCAGGAAGTTGTCAGGGCAATACCTAAAGCCCACTGACAGCCCGAGTCAAATAACCCCACCCACATGTCTCTACAGTGTTTCAATGCTGAGATATGGCTTATTCATTTTATTATATGATTGCTAGGGTACAGTATATGGTTGCTAGGGTGTAGGTAGACAGTTAACAGGGCAAAACCAATAGACGGATATGTGTGTGAATTAAGAGAGCCAACTCCCATGTCTCTATGATGTTTTGGTGCTGAGATATAGCTAATTGATGTTGAAATGTTACCATTTGTTGCTGCTTACTAAGCCGAGCGATATAAGCCCACCCCCAAGTCTCTACGACATTCTGATGCGGAGCTATACTGTCACAAAATTCAACCCAATGCTAAGTCTATGGAATTTTTCACCCACTTTTTGTGTCCTTCTTTGTCCTTCTGCATCTATGTCTTTCTCTTTAAAGAGAGGTCTGCAATACAGTGGGAACGAATCAGATTTCTTGTTAGTTTTATTTTATGTATTTATTTTGCATGGGAGGGGGCGCTGACAATAGACTGTCCGCTAACTATGAGCAAGCTGGCAAGACATGCATTACATCCCAGCCTCCAGTGCCTTTAATGAGCATTCAGGTCCAATTTTGGAGGAGACACTCAGACTAAAATAAAATTTCTACACATAACCTTAAAAAAGTTAAAAAAATAACTAAAACTAAGATTTTTAAAAAATAAAATGAAACTAAACTAAAAAACTACAGTTTTTCAAAGCTGAATATAAAGAAATAGAAACTTTTTTCAGTTTTCATTTTTAATGCTTTGACCTCAAATTAAAAGGGAATCCTCTAAAAACATATATAACCTACAAAGTTGCCCCAAGACAGGTAATTTACTAATCTGTTTTAATTAAAATAGAAACAAAAAACCTAAACCAACCCTCTCTTTATCCAATAAAATAAATTGAAAGTTCATGAATGATACCTGTGCACAAACTAAAATATTGCGATGTGCCCCTTTTTATTATATTGAAAAGAGCAGTGTCCCACTAAAGAAAGATATTTATAGGGTTTGAAACGACATGAGGCTGAGTAAAAGACGTAATTTTCATTTCAGGGTGGACACTTTCTTTAAAATCCAAAACAAGCCTCATAGTGTGAATTCAGTGTATTCAGTGTGAAAAGGAGAAAAGAATTTACCATCTATTGTGCTCTTACAGGTTAAGCGGGTTCCACAGTGTACAATTTCATTAAGTTCCTCTGGTTCTGGGACAGAGTTAAAATAGACACTAAGACTGTAAAGATTAAGAAAAGGTGAACAGGTAGGCCAATCAATCTGTAGAACAAGGCTACCTGCCAACCCTGTGTGTGTGTGTGTGTGTGTGTGTGTGTGTACCGTATAATGCTGTGGGAAAGTGAGAAAAGGAAAAGGACTTGCACCAAAGGAGAAAGACAGAGAGACAGAGAGAGAGAGAGGGAGAGACCCCACTGTTCCTAATGAGCTATGAGAAAGTGCCCTCTCAGCAGAGTGACACAGACAAAATCTGTGTGTGTAGAGAGTTTGGAAATGGCATGTGGGGAGCTGATATTATTTCTCTGTTGGAGAGATTCTCCAATTCTCTGTAAAGCCAACACAGTTCTCAATATCCAGCACCACTGTTTTATTCTACCTCTTCACGCTCACATACATACGCCCACACAATACTTAGAGCATCATTGCTTAGATCACATCTCAAGCGGGAGCCCAATTCCTCTTGGATATGGGCACATGCACGGGCATCTGTGGCAGCCTGTCACACATTTGCAGGGCTACAATGGGTTGCCAGAGGCTGGGAGCATATCCAGTCAATGATAAGCTAGGAGTACCATTGTGCCATTCAGCCAAAAAAAATAACTTCAGGGTCTCTGGGTGATACATTCACATGGTTGATTTCACAATTTTTACTGGGTTCTGGTTCTATTATAGAAGTTCACTAGAATACTTATCTAGAATACTACATTTAATGAAATGCTTCAACTGTTCCTGAGTGAAACAAGACATGTTTTGTTTCATGTATTGGGAACTGGTATGTGAAAAGTGGGACTAAACCAAAATAAAGTCAATATTTCAAGTCAATCAAGAATCACCTCTTAAAACACTGCTACTTATGTTTGACAAAGCTAAGGATCAAGCTCACCCATACAGACACAGGCACACACTTGAAGAGGAACAAGAGAGAAAGATAGAGAGCCTGCAAGGCACCCATGCTTACAATACTTTCAGCACACACACATACACAACATCTCACACTGCTCTAAATGAGATCTCTTACACCATCCCTCTGCTCGCCATCCATTTTTAATGGGCTGATTAAAAGCATGGCTTCCCTGATGAATCATACCATGCCTGAGAGAGAGAGAGAGTCAAATGGGTTCACAGGTGAGAGAGAAGCGAAAGAATGAAGAGGAGGTATGGGGAGAGGAAGGAGGAACTGGCAGAGCAGCAGTGATGTCTCTTTTTGAAGCTCTTTACAAGACCATGAAGAGCTCAGGGCATGGCTTGAAAGTGTTAGAATAACCAGCTACACACATGCTGTGAAAAGAGAGTGAGGGAGGCAGAGAGAGAAAAGCAAGTCTGAGTGATGAAGACAAAACCAGCCTTACACCCTGTGTGCATGTCTACCAACCAGTCAAGCATTCACTTCAGTTGAGAACCATAATCATCATTATGTAAACGAGGGTTACCTTCCGTGGGAATGTTAGATTGTCACTGCACAGACAAATGTGAGTATATGACTGCATGTCTAATAGGACACAAATTGCATGTAAATGTAGGTGTGTTTGTGAGATTGATTTAAGAGCATGTGTGTTTGAGTTTCTATGCTTTAACACAGTTGTCTGCTAAATGTCATTTCACCCAACACTGATTCTCACTGACTCATACATGTTACTGCTGGGAAATCAACTCTGAAATCACAACTTGCCAAACTAGAATGTAAAGTAATTAATTGACAGTTAAGTTAATCTATTAGAAAAGGTAATTTGCTTTCCTAAAAAGGTTAAATTTTCTTTTTTCAGATTTGCCTGGCTCTAAACCAATGAAGATAAGGGTGACGCAATGAAGATACTGATATGATAAACAGTAGTATTCAAACTTCAAAATAGACTGAAGGCAAAAGGAAACTTATGTGAAGGGATCATCTGTGAATTTGTTTTGTTTATTTGCACAAACCATTCCAGCTATCTGATTTTGCTTGGGCAACGCCATGTAACATTGAGAACAATGATGCAGCATTTATTTTATTACTTTACAGGAAAAGCTAAACCTTCCTGAAAGCAGGTGAACTATTGTCATGAATCAGCAAATTGTAGTAAATTAAATGTAGAAGTTGTCATTTTTAGTTAGGTACTTGCACTGATACAAACATGCTTGAGACTTCCTGCTTGAGCATCTTAGGTGGTACTAATAGTGTTAGGGGACTAATAGCGTTGTTTGTCTAAACAAAACAGACACTTTTTTCCTTTGTGACAAAAGTCAGTGAACGTGCAGCTCAGAAATAAGCTACATTTCATATTTCTTGGATAAGTCAATATATAACATCAACATCTACTGTCTTTGAAATAAAGCTGTAAAAAAACTAAATTACAGTAGAATTTTTTCTCTCTCTTCGACTATTTTCAAGCGTCTTTTCAGGATCTTTTTTAATGGGTACAGCAGTGTCTGTGTGCCAGCTCTGTTCTTGGCTCCAACACAAATTTGCCTGTTCAGAACCAGATATTCACCACCCTGTGATGTAAAGCTAAAGCTAAACACGAGAGTTAGTGCCTCAGTCGACATATGCTCCATTTACCAAAGTGCCATTCTTCATTTTTAATTATTTTTCCTGGTTGGTTCCCTCTCTCATTGAGATAAATAGTGTTGGAACAGAGAAGAGCACAGAGTACTGATGACCTGTTCCACAGTGTTAAAACTGTGGTCATGGCTGTAGGACAGTGAATGAAGATGACAGCCTGCATAGGACTACAGCCCACAATAATGTATTACGATGGACACAGCTCTATGAATTATGCACCGCTCTCTTATGGTCTTTTTCCCATTTGGGTAGAAAGGGAAATCACACCTATTACACACATTAAACTTTAGTAATTGTTTGCAATTTACATTGTACATATAAATTGCTAAAATAGTAACATTAACATTTCAAATACACATCCCATGTTTCCTCCTGTTTGGGTTTTTGGCAAACAAATATTGAATCAAACTGAATCATAACCATATTTTAGATTACATGATGCATTGCATAATTTAGTAAAGATTCTAATGAATTTAACAACCACAAAATCAGCCTCTACAAATAGTGTATATAAAGTACTGAACAGCAATACTAAACATACAGAATCTTAAGCAAACAAAAGCCTTAAATAAATAAAACTCTACCAGCATTTAATTACTCTACAGCTGAATTGTTTCACCTCTAGTCTGAAAATTTTAATACACCACACAAAGACACTAAAGGGGATTTAAAGGCCAAACTTGGGTGATGTCTGCTATAAAAAGGCATCCGTCTCACCAGACCAATCAAAATAAAGAGACCTTTCTGCAGGGTGAACACATGGGCATTTTGCAGATGGGAAGCAAGGTGAGAAAGAGTTCATCACTGGATTAAAAGGCTATTAGGGTTGAAGGTATTACTGTGAGGCAGGGGTGAGCCCGCAGAGGATAAATAAAAGACTCTGGTTGGGCCCTGTCACAAATGTTTTTGTAGTCATTCTTTCACCATTTCTACATCTTCTACAACAACCAAAAAAACAAAATAACAGCCTTGGGGGGGTGGGGTGTTGGTTGGGGGGTCTTAGGATGTTGTTTGCCTTTTGTGTTGTTGTGCTGTAGCGAAGCCTAAATTTTATTTTATTTTTTTAATAAAAAAAGCAGGACCACCAGGCTTAGAAAAGATTCAAACTTCTCACTAGAACATAATGCCCAGAGAAATGTCCTTTAATGTCTACTGTAAGTAAGTAGGAAGGTTGCTATGTAGTTTTATGAGTAGTTTGCTAGGTAATTCACTAGTTAAGTACATAAACAGGCATGTATGCCTTATTGAACCTAAGCAAAGAAATTACAATAAAATGTGTTAATTGTCAAACAATCGCACATGACCTTAATGACACACTCATATCACTGCCTGCTCACAGTCAGGCTGGGCCCTGTTCCTGCTGCTCTGTTTCCTGAGTAAGAGGGCTTTCAATTTAGCAGTTACTTACTCTGCCCAGAACACACACTAACTGTGGGGGAGAAAAATCGAGAGCTGCCAGCACCTTAGAGAGGACAGTCTGTTTCAGTGTGCCCAGGGCTAATACCTGGGTCATCTGAATATTCATGTGAGTGATTTGAGCATGTAAAAGGCTTTAAGGATCAACTGAATAGTGTACAGCTGTGCATATATAGACATCTTTGAATGATTATGAGGAAACATCTTGAAAATAAATAAATAAATAAAAACAATCATCTAACATTTATTTGAAAATGGAATGACGATAAGTGATTGATCTGAAACAATTACAACAACTTTTGCAGAGTTTTGTGTTACCACATAAAGCAGTTGTTAAGCAGTTCTCTTAAAAGCACACACAAATATTGGATAAAATATGAAACTATTTTTCATAAAAAAATCAGAGTACTAAATGAACATTTATAATAAACATTTACCTCAGCTATATGCATCCACTTTAATTAATGAATTTTTATTTTTGCAATGCATTCTAGGATTGCCATATCTGCAAAGGATGCTCAGAATGCTGCCTGAAGTTTTTGCACAAAATTGCACAAAAAAAATTGCACAAATGTTCACACTGATGCAACAGACAACTACAAATACCAACATTTGATTAGAAATTAGTGTTTGTTGGTGTTGGCTGCCACTTGTTGGATAAGTGTAAATAAGGCAGCTCACTATATTTTGGAACAAAGCTATAGTCAGCACTTTGCCACATCTGATTTAGTTGTGCAGATTTGTTCAAACAGTCTCGCGTCACCCTGCAAATCATCTAGACCAGGGGTTCTCAACCTTTTGCAAGCTGGGNAAGCTGGTTCATTGCAGTTGCCCCCCCCCAAAACTAACCATAACACCTTGCATAGATAGATAGATAGATAGATAGATAGATAGATAGATAGATGGATAGATGGATAGATGGATGGATGGATAGCCCTAGGCTATTATTATTAGGCCCACATTATTATTATTGTTATTATTATTATCATCAGTAGCGGTTGGTAGGCCTATTATCATTACTAAGACTATTGTTATAATTGGCAGTAGCACCAG
>JAZGTJ010001480.1:24699-55643 GCA_036877575.1 Botia almorhae | reverse complement strand
TTATACATGAAGTTTAGTTGTTATTTCAGAAGAGTGTATCAAACTGGTAGCCCTTCGTATGACTCAGTACCCATGAAGTAGCTCTCAGTTTCAAAAAGGTTGACCCCTGCTCTACAGTTAATATAAGTCTCTTAAAATTATTTTGTAACTGGCTAAAGCAATATTTGTACATCAGTGAGGTTATTGTGGTACAGTCTCGTCTCAAATTTGTCTGTAGCGCCACCTCGTGGTCAAAAAGCATACGTGGCGTATTTTCTACTCTTGCTAAAGAGATGGTACAAATTTTGCTCAAATTTGTGAGTTAGTGATAGAATAATCTGGACATGTAAACAGAAGAGAATCACATTTTAAGTGAGCCGCGGGAATATATTGTAAACAGTATCCGTTCAATATTTTTTAATATGGTCAGCCATCTGTCTTACTGGAAAATACGTTTTTAATATTTGTTCTAAAACCTATAAAGGGTACCGGTGGTTAAACTATGTACCATGTATTTTTGCTACAGAGTTAAACGCATTTTATTTGATTTGGAATGGTTTAATAATCTTTCTATAAGCTGAGCTTGTCTGTAGCCTGACAGACCCATATTACAGATTGAGACATTCTGAGGTAATCCTAAAGGGTTTAAACCGCTGGTCATACACGTGATTATTATTTTCTGGGTTATTCTCGGCAATAACAGAACCCCCCCCCCCTTGCTCCCCCCCCCCCCTCTCTCCCTCTCTCTGCAGAATGTAGTCAAAGCAGAAAGAGCTTCAGCACTGTCTGTCCGGCAAATTCACAGCCAGTCTAAAACATTACTGTCTGTGCTTTCCTGTTTATTCTAGAATAATCAGTCACAGCATAATAAAACATACCTCAGAAAGATCCATTCCATATTATTAAGACACTGAATGACATGAATTACGTAAACTCATACATAAAGCCAAGCTAATCAGAGGAGGCATGATGAGTAATGCAGATTTATATACGATTTCTGATCGTTACTGTACTTACAGTATGTCATTTACCCTTCACAATCAGAAGCGAGGTGAGGGGAACCTGCAGTCGCTCAAGGTTATAGGTGCTGCATTGTTGTAACAGATGGAGTTTACACTGCAGATATCAGAGTATAAGAGGAGTCTGATCACAGGAGTTCTTTGATATTGTGGCTGTCTTAATCGGCTGCTTCTATTTATAAAAAAATGACGTATTAATGAAAGCTGCAAATTACTAAACTTTCCAGGACTTGCTTCCAGAAATGATCTTAAATTATTAATGAGGTTTAAATGGAGTTTCTTAGATTAAAGATAGGGAGACAAAATGGGGTTTTTTAACAGGCAGTTTTGCATAGTCTTTAATGGCCCAATGCAAAATATTATAAATGACAAATGCATTAGCAGAAACATTGAAAATATAACGTACGTACATGACATAAATTGCAAAGCATCTTGGGTAAATATCCACGTGTGGTGTGCGGTTGTGAGTTTTGTGCATTGGCCATAAGAGACGTGAGAGTCACTAGCATATAACTGGCATCACTTGTTTATAAAAAAGATATATATGAATGATCCTGCAAAAGCTGCAAAAGTCATCTTTAACCTATAAGAATAACAAGCTTAGCAGTAATGTACAATAATACACACAAAATACAGTATAATACATGTAGCTTTCTTAATTTCTTATTTATTTCCAGTTGTAATATTGCAATTGTATAAAATTGTATAATATATGTGTTATTTTTATTTATTTGTTCAGATTTGGTATGGTCATTTTGCAGCAAAGCTACAATAGCTAAATCTGTATTGTAATTGTAATGCTGCATTATCGTGTGGTGTGTACATGTGTACTTTGGCAGAGAAATGAAATACAGCATCTTATAAGGCTACTGTGCCAGATCCCTCATAAAGGAAGTGATTTTATTATACGGAGAGCCATGAGCCTTACAAAAATGAGCAATGACAAAAGCTAAGGCCAACAATAATAATGTCCAGTAGTAATTTAATGCTTAAATATTCTATTAAATATGATTACTGTTTTACACACTTCATTTATGTATTTGTTTGCAAATATTAATTAATACTACTGGACAAAGAAAGTTCCAGACAAATAAGAGAAATAGTTGCAGTTTTGAAAGAAAATAAGATATATATTTATATCCTTCAGTTTCAGTGTAACCAAGCATACCTACAAGCACTGAAAATCAGTTTATTGTCTTTATTCTTTGCAGGTCTGCTGTTGTGTATCAGACTCTGGGCTGTGGCATTGCTGAATACCATCTGCTTACTGTACGTTTGCTTTGATATACGGTATGGGCTACTTAACTCTTAGATAAAATAAGATTACAGTAAAGAGTATCATAACTGTGACTTATTACGTTAATGTTAATCAGGCTCATAAAATATGTTATCATAAGGCAATGCACTTTGCTCTCAAGCTCAACATAATAAAATGGCTGCTGTACTTTGAGAGTTACTTGTGGTTCTAGCTTACATTATTGATTCCTTAATTGTTTTTGTTGTTTGCTTAAATTAGCTTCATTGTAAACCTTCCTGTGTCTCCTCCATCTCCACCTCCACCCATGGATGACCGTGGCACAAAGTCTATGGTGGCCGTGTGCTTGATCTGACCTTTGCTCTGACTCCAAAAGAACATAAACACAAAACAGATTGCCACAGAGCTGAGAAAAGACAGAAAGCCCATTGTGGTGGCAATGATAAGTGTTTTTGCATCAAAGGGGTAAGGGCTTGACCCCCGTGCGGAGGAGTTGGTCGAGGGAGGTGCTGAAGTTTCCGTCCATCCCTCATCTGAGAAATACGATGCTGTGTGGTTTTGCGGCAGGCCTTCCACTCGAAGGCTCACAGTGATGCTGTCATTACCGGCTGCATTCGCAGCGGTACACTGATAAGTACCGCTGTCTTGCACCTGGGCGTAACGCACTTCCAAACTCCCATTAGTGAGCACTCGTATTCTCCCAAAAGAGCCAAGGGAAGTCTGCTGGGCTGAAAGCCAGGTAACGGAAGGGGATGGATAGCCTTCTGCTTTGCAGTCAAACCGCACGTTCACACCTTCCACCACGCTTATGTCCTGCGGCTGTCGGTTCAGAATCTTTGCCTGTCTGCACACAAATATGACAGGGAGTTCAGCCTCCGAAAAGTCCCGAAAGGCCTTTCTGTACACCTGATTAGGGGCGGAACAGGTGGGCTGGCGACCAGCAAAGTCCAGCCTGCGGCGGCGGCGCACCACCCAGAGCAGCCTGCAGTCGCAAGCTAATGGGTTTCTGTCAAGCCGTAGTGTTTGCAAGTTGCCTACGGAGTGTAAGACGCTTTCTTCTAGTGTAGACAGACGATTAGAGGATACATTGAGCAGACGTAAGTGCACCAGACCTTTAAAAGCACCTGGTTCGATGCGAAGCAGGTTTCCACCTACCAGGTGCAACTCCTGCAGTCGGACAAGCTCTCCAAGCAGGTTGCCCTCTATGGAGGTGATGGGGTTGTAGGAAAGGTCCAGGTATTGCAAATAGACCAGATGGCGCAGTGCAGTGTAAGGTACAGCGCTAAGATTGCAGTTGCTAACAACCAAAGTTGTAAGGTTCAGGCCCACCAGGCTGTTACCATTTAGCATCTCAAGAGAAGGCCAGTGGAGGATCTGCAGAGTGCGCAGCTGGTTCAGTCCACGAAAGGCATTATTTGGCAGCACGCCGATGGTCAGTTTGCGCAGACGCAGCTTGGTAAGGCTCTGAAGTTGTGACAGAGCTTCTGTGGGGATAGAGGTGAGATTACTGCGGTCCACGTTTAGCTCCTTCAGCGCCTGCAGCCCAACAAACGCCCGTTGCGAGATAAACACCAGGTCATTCTCTCCAGCATCAAGCTGCTGTAAGTTTATCATGTCCCTGAATGTGTAATCCAAGAAAACTAGGATCTCATTCTCACTGATATCCAGACGGCGAAGGTTGGTGAGGCCGGAGAAGACTCCAACAGGAAGAATCTTGAGACGGTTGTTCTGAATCCTCAGATATTGTAGGTTCTTCAGTCCCTGAAACGCTTCCACCTCAATCATAGAGATTATGTTCTCGCTCAGGTCCAGGTCCTCCAGCTTTGACAAGCCGAAGAACTGCCTCCTGGCTAGTGTTTTCATTTGATTTCCAGAAAGGTCCAGGAGCTGGGCATTATTAGGCAGGCCCTCAGGCACACCTGTCAGGTGTTTTGAGGAGCAATTGACCTCCGACTTGTCCGGGTAACAAATGCATTTCTGCGGGCAGGTGAGGTCAGCCGCTGATAGGTTTAAGCACCACAACAGCAGGACCGTCCATCCACCCCAGCAGCCACACAGTTCCACGAACATCTTACCTCCTTCCTGGAAAAAATGGAAATATGAAGCACGAGTTATACAATATGGATATAAATGATGAGGGCTACATTATTAAATCTATAAGAAATCAGAAAACAAGCTCTGTTGCTTTTTCCATAACTCATATTTTTAACATTACTTACATTTACATTTTGTGATTTATCAGATTGTTTATTTTCAGATTGACATTTGTGAGGACCATCACAAGCAATTTCTCATATAACAAACAAAAACACACCTCAATGCCATATTTTAGGAGTAAACTGAAGTCGTAAACTTCATCTGTCTAGTTAGGTGAGCCCCGTTTTAAGCTTACCAAGAGACTTTGGTTGTGCCAGTTCTCATAACCAGATATTTTCAGGTTGGGCTCTGCGTTTGTCTCAGTGTTTTTTGGAGAAGCATATCACGATTAGACATCAAACTTCCAAAGCCAAAACCCTGAAAAAAGGGAAAAACAGGGAAAATGTTAAGTCCGTATAATCATCGTTTGTGATGAAAATCTCTTTAATCCTTTGCTTTTTATACAAAATGAATGATCCTGACTGGTACAGACACAACTGAAGTTCTAGAACAGCACTATTATCCATGATAACCAAAATTGGAATTAGAAAGCAAATGTTCTAGAACGGTTCAAGATCAACTGATTCAAGAACTGTTGCGGTATAAGACTGCAAGGTCAAATCACACTTATGGAGTCAGCTTTGCACTCATTGGCTAAATGAAGAAGCCACATAATAAAAATGTTCCGTTTACTCCAATGCATGTTTAGCTCTAGAAAGACTGATGTGAGAGGACAGGTGTGAGAAGCAACTTTCACTGCAGGCGAGCTTAACCTCTTTGTCACATACCGCAGGTGGAGAGGTCCAGAAACAAATGAGGAATCACCCAACCAGCAGAGACAGCTGTTGACTCTGCTTCGGTTTAATGGACAGAGCTGAGCCAAATGACATCACCGCAAGGTAAGAGTGAGACACGTCTTGCCTGTTCTAAAATACTTTTTTTACTTAATTTTTATTTACTTTTATTTACTAAGTAAAAATACTTAATTTTTATTTACTTTTATACACTGTAATATTTTAAATGCAGCCAATAAAAAAATACTTTTTTGTCAAATGTCTTTTATACTAACATTTGTTTTACAGAATCAAGCAATGTAATTTCATAAAACAAAATAAAACAACTTTTGCAATCCTCTAAATGTATTTAGACTGATCACAGGTTTAAACACATTTTAGGTTATGGAAAAGATTTTAAATGCTTCAGTTCAACCCGAGGTCTGAAAGCAAAGATACATTTCCAGAAGCTAAATAAGTCTGCAACAGTTTCGCATTCTCTTAAGACACAAACAAACAAGGGAAATGAACTGTGATAACTATTAATACATATGACAAAGATTGTCAGAATTTACTTCTGTATACTCATTTGTATATTAGTACATTTTCAATTTATTTCACTTGTCTCTCACAAAAAAACACTTTAGAAGGTCTGTTTTATAATACATATAAAGTAAAAAAAATAAAATTAGATATGTAATTGGTTAATACAACACTGATAGATTACACTTTGGTGTAAAATATTAAGGAATCCCTGACGCAGACAAATAAATGAAATGGATGCAACCTCACATTACCTCATCCAGTTCTGTATTAAAACTCTATACTATAAACTATAGCAAAACTATAGCAAACCTGTTCTGGTCTTAGTTCAGCACATCTCCAGTGTACACACAGAGCTGCTATTTTCTGTCCCACCTGAAGCGGCTTAAATGAGTTTGACTGCTTTCTCTGAGTCTCCCAATGTGGTGGAGTGTCCTCCACACAAAGGCCTTATACAGTCCAAATAAGCTGACTCATAATGCTGTAATAGCAAAAGGAGAGAGAGAGAGTCAATCCTGGGCTGGCTGTTTTGACACCATATTGGTTTTCCACATAGCAAAGATTCTGGCTTACACACTTTAAAAGTGTTAATCTCTCTCTGCCGACTTGTGAAAGACACAGTCCAGCAGGTGTGCTGGACAAACTCTCATGCCCTTTACCTCTCTGTGTGGGTTTGTCTGTTGATTCACATTACATACATTCACACTGTCTGACAACTAAGCTCATCTTGATGGGCACTAATTGAAAGCATTCACATTTACATGTATTTAATTAGAAGACGTTTTTATCCAGAACGATTTAGGAAGAGCCAGCAAGCAGGAAAACAAGTGATCTTAATGTCATTAAACATATATAAGACAGACAGACGGACGGACGGACGGACGGACGGACGGACGGACAGATAGATAGATAGATAGATAGATAGATAGATAGATAGATAGATAGATAGATAGATAGACAGACAGACAGACAGATAGATAGATAGAGCAGTTTAAAATAGATAGTATCAATTTTAAAAAATTACATTTTTATTGAAACAGTAGCATATTAACCAATATATGGCCCAGTGCCAAGAAGATGCCTCACTGTAAAACTTTTGCAACAAAGTCAACATAGCAGCTTTGGCAATGCTCTTATCCAACAAACAAACACTCTGCCAAACGCAGACCGTGTCCTTGACGATCTGATGCAATGTCATCAGTTACTGTACCCTCACTAAGATGAACACTTAAACGCACACACATACTCTATTCTTATTGGGCCTCGCTTTCATACTTTCACATCAACGGTCAAAACTCATTAGGGTGGGAGCAGCTTCATTAGGTTACAGTAAATAACATGGAGCTCTGCCAGAATCAAAGCTTTTCCTCTGCTGCACAGACATGCTGTCGCTGTACCAGGAACCGGCAACACTTTAAAGCCAGTGGAGATTGACTCCAATTTACACTTGACTTTACTTACTCTAGCCAGAGACGAGCAGAAGCGCTCATATAAGTGAAACAATGAAGAATTATTGAGCTTCAACTGTGCGAGAATTATAGTGTGAAAAGGTCAAAGCAGAGACGTGTCCAGAAGACACATAACAGCTGCAAGCTTTTAGGATATATTTATTAAGGTTCAGTCTAGCAGGATATTCTGACACAACATGGCAACCACGAGACTAGCCTCTTGCCTCAACACGCACACATTTTATTTTTGTTCTTTATTGCTTTCCTTACACTAACAGAGTTTAAAATTTTTAGCCCCCTTCAGTGACATCGCCAGAGGTCTCTGACCTGCATAGCGCACCTGACCTTTGACCCCTGCGTGCAGACAGGGAATGTACCCGGCTGACTTCACCTGTCTTTGGGATTTTCTCTCCCGTGCTATTCTTGTCCCACCAGGGTGACAACTACACAGACCTGCTCTCCAATCCCCAATTAGAATTCCTCAGATCAATTCTACACAGTAACAATTGCCACAAAGTGAGGAAGAGGCTGTTTATGGCTCTAGGCCCTCAGTTCGGCTTCCAGCTCCATCACAGAACACAGTCATGTGAATGAGCACGAGTATTTAAAGCTTTCCAAAACAGGTGCTGTTTATCAAAGGGAAAGATGACAGATCTGCAGGACAGGTATTTGTTCTCGCTGGGCTTTCCAAGGGAACAGAACAATAAACAAAGTGCTTGAGAGAATGTTTGAGAGAAATTTTTTTAAAAGAAATTAGTGAAGAGTGAAAAAATAGCAAAAATAACAGATGCTTTGGTGTCTTCAATTAATTTGATTTTTATTTGAAGTGAATTTACAGCCACTTAAGCGCAGCGTTTCTCCTCATCCTTTTCTAATCTGCCTTTGCTGAAGGCTACAAGGACAGAGTTGAAATACATCTCTGCTTTGTGCCTGTCTGTGTAGCATATAATACCAGCATTTATAGTCTTAACATCTGTCGATGGGTGACTGATTTTACTGCGGTGGTCCATAGGTCTGTGAGAGGAAGATAAAGAGACCTGCAGTAGCCTGACAGGGCGGCTTCAGGCTTGTAACGAATACGATTACCTGAGCCGTTTGTATTGTAAACAGTCAGTGTGCACTCTGTAATATAGTACGTGTGTGTTTTGTGAGGCTGGGTATTATAAATTGTAAATGTAGTTTTCTCTTTGCCTTGTTTTGTTTTGTGTAGTTGTGTATGGGCCCCTGTGGTAAAGAGGGAATAGGTTTACTCAATTTGAGCTAAAATGAGCTTTTTCCTTTGAATATGTATCTGCATCTATTAGGGGAAAACAAGAAACTGCCTTTCTACAAAGTTTGAGGTTGTAAGCCTACAGAGAGCCCTGCAGATTACCAGGCGAGTAAAACACATTATTTATTACGTTTTGCATATCCCCTGGCTATTGTGCCTATTACATCACTTTGCTAATAGAGCACAACTTAAAGTACAAAGTACATTGGAGGTACATTCAAAATTCGATGTGCATTCAAAAAAGGACGTTGTACTCTATTTGATAATACTTTGTGTTACCAGTAAATTTCTGGTACCCTTAATTCCATTGGATACGTTTTCTGCATTTAAAGCCCTTCCACAGAATTACAGCTTTGTTGAATTTAATGTGCAGAACTGTTTCTTTGTGTAGCTGTTGCTCTTTACGCCTCAGGCGGATGTGTCTAAAATCACTTCTAATAACACACTTGTCTGACGCACCACGTACAACCTCTGTTTTAATTTTCTGTAATGCATCTTTGACACTATACGTATCACAGAAAGGGCTATACAAATAAATGTGACTTAAATGTGTAAATATTTGTGTATATTTTTATATACTTTGCGTAAGTGGTTTATGTTTTGCTCAGGTTAATAATGTGACTGTTTACTGCTTTCTGTTTCTCATGATTATGTGGAGCAGCTGAGAGAGGCCACATCAGGGTTTAGATCACAACAGTCTGAAGGACAGATTATGATAATTCAGCTTTGTGCTGGTCACTTTTCTCGCTGCATGTACATTGTGTACTGTACGCACTGAAGAAAATGTGACGCAAAAGAAGTGTGTTTGGGAAAAGAACAGTCATTATACATTCAGTATACATTATATATCTATGTCTATATCTATATATATATATTTATATCTATCTATATATATATATAAGTATTTATATGTGTGTGTGTGTGTAATGGTTTTCATACTGTACAAACTGTATTCTATCCCCTAAACCTAACCCTCACAGAAAAATTTTAACATTTTTTAATTAACAAAAAAATCACCAATTAGTATATTTTTAGGACCCAGGAAGTGTCCCCGTAAACCATGGTTACATTGTTATAAACGTCATTATACACATTTGTGTCTTCGTACATCTATAGAGAGTCTTTATAAACCACATATACCAACGTGTGTGTGTGTATGTACATACACAGGATATATACACATCTAGATACAGTCACCTTGATTTTCCTGAGCAGGACATGTTACTGGATCAGCATCCTTGTTGGTCCTGGAACGACATTCTATCAACCAATCAGATTTTAGGATTAGCTTTAAGGTTCATGTTGTGACTAGTCTTTGTGCTGGGTTAGGGTTTCCTACATCATTTCTATCAGTCTATCCTCTGATTTAAGGGTCAGGTTATTGAGTTAGGAGTGGGGTTTAGATAAAGACAATGTTTTTTGATAGGAATGTTGTTTTAGGACCAACAAAGATGCTGATGTTGACAAAAGAAACTGTGACCCCATGGTACACATATACAGTACATGTGTGAGTGTTTTTAACACCATAGGTTTTAAACTTTATATAATATTGTGACTTTAACAGTAACTTCAAGGACACAGAAGTGATATGAGGTTACCGCAGGCTAAACTGAATGCATTAATGTATTTGGGTCAATGCACATGTGCTCAAGTGCATTGTTAATTTGAAGTCTTGCAGGTTCGTCGAGACAATGGATGATGATCACCAAACGTTTGCGTTTACGTTGTATAAACCTTTGAAAAAAAACTCAAAAGACATTTGCAATTTAATAGCTATCCTAGGGGAACAAAGTTTATTTGTTTGCAAAAGGCCAGATTCAGATTGCAATGTATATATATGAATTTATCACATGCTTTAATACTGATTTACGGGTGTATATTTGATCAGTTTATGTGTTCTCTGAGATTTTAACTAATGACATTGGCTAGCACCATGCTCTACGAGTTAAGCTACAAACAACCCTACAGCAACATGTCTTGGAATAGATGTTGTAAATCAGCTGTGAGACATACAATCTATCGCCCAGATTTTAGTATATTTGCGAAGAGGATTTAAAAAGGCTTAAGCTTATGTGTCATCTATAAAACGCACAGAATCGCCTACACCCATGTATGCAATAGATGACTGTGAACTGTACTTCATCGTTTCAGATTAGCACAGATTGTATGTCTCATGCCTAGCTAAATGATAGGTCTGATCTTTGGGGAAATCATCACCAGTGAGACACACCCATCCTGTCGCTGTTATTACAAGGGCCCATTAGCAGAGTCACACGGTGCCCTGGATAGTTCAGTGTCTAAGCAGTCATAAATAGGTCTGTTTTAGGGCAGCTGGATTACACAAAGAGCCAGGATGTTGCTTTCAATGTGAGGCACACGTAAGTCAAGTCTCAGTCCAGTTTATTAAAAGGCAAAACCGACAGAAAGACATTTGCACCCGTTCCGTGACAAATTCTCCTGCTTCAAAATGACACGGTGGTACTAGCATACCTCATAAATCACACCATACATATGATGAGAGTGTCGACACAGTGACCACGCAATACAAAACCAGCGATCAAGTAAGTGCTTTTACCGATCCGCCCCATAAACCCGTGATAAATCAAGCCCCGTTGTGCATTACAACCCGTCTGATTAAAGTGCTCGTCTGGAACGGCCCCAAAACTCGCGCTCCTTTAGCGCTTACTCACGCGCGCGGGGAGAATTGGCTATGCCGCACATCACCGGCGCCGCAGGACGCAGTTTGAATACTCATTAGCGCAGATTGATCACTGCCAATTAAAAGACGGTCAATGATCCTAAACGGAGAAGTAACAAATGAAGCTATAACAACAACAATGATCCTTGATCTTAAAACGGTCGTTTTAATTAGACTTTAATGTGTAATTCGAATAGCTGCGGTCTATGGCAGACGTGCGTGAATCGATCAACTAACGCGCATTGAGCTTAACGCGGATTGAGCTTTACGCGCTTGCCGAAATGATGAACGGCGTGCTTTATAAAAGTCGTCGTTTATAAAAAAAAGAGAGAAAAAGTACTACTTTCAATTCTACAACAATAGGCAAGAAACAACGAGAATTTTTTAACATCCCAGTAAAATATTGCATTTTAGGTTTGAATAAGACCTAACGACCACAACAAAAATGAGTAACTTGATGATGGGACATCGAATAAAATGTTATTAATATAAAATATACATTTACAGGTTACAAATATACACACATAAACAGCCAGAAAAGCGGAACTCACCAGCTTTCCTTTACTTATACTATCTGTAAGGCAGCGATGTCATAGCACTCCAAGTCTTTGTCCATCTCGGTTTGAAATTCCTCACTTATGCACAGCGTCCTACAACACAGTGCTCAGAAACATCTGACGAGACGAGACCCGAATATTGTTACTCGTTTTGCTCCTTCATTAATTCTTTCTGTCTACGACACATTCCTCCAGGGTCCAGCAAGATAATTGTAGCCTTAATTTAGGTTGGCTGTTCCCAGCACTGACGCTCCCCGTCTAACTTCCAAATGCACCTGTCCGATCCAATACGAGTTGATATCCAAAAACCAAACGCTTTCTAGAGCAGATCGCTGTTTACTCTCTCATTCAGCCGAAGCACAGCTGCGGTTTATCGAGGATAACACCTCAGTGTGGCGTGAGGGCACATGACAGATTTTTGCTCGGCTTGGCCAAATCTGCAGATTTAGGTAAAACGGCAGATGGTCGACTGAGTGACACTCGCGGGTTGTAGGTGCCACCCAGCATCTCATAAAACACTTTTGGTTACAATACAAAACGTTTAACTAAATGTGGCTTCTGCGGAGAATATTTTTGGAGTGACTCAAGCTAACAATTTTAGGTTGTGAGAATCGTCAGTAACGTTCTTACAATTTCACTACAGGTATGCTTACTTAACTGCGTATGTGACATAAAATCTTGAATCTAACTTTTCAATTAAGTAGCAAAGACGTGATTTTGAAACTTCTAGGAACGTTTTTTAGACGTTGGAACATTATTCAAACGTTTAAATTCTGTAACGTTTTTATGTTGTTCCACTAACAACTTAACAACTTAAGAATAACGTTTTTGATATATATATATATATATATATATCCCGGCTCCCAGGGGTGCAGGCCATGACCTCTAACATGCTGACCACCAGAGTTTGAAGTCTCTGGGGAACAGCTAAACAGAAATAGCTAGTTTCATACAATAGTTGTTAGGAATTGTAGCCACTCACCTTTGTGTTATAATGCATGAACATTAGAGTCCACCATCTGTAGAGAAACAACATTATATGAGTCAAACATCTCTTTGTTAAACAGACAGATATTGGTAGCAGATGTTTAGCCTTTATGCAAAACAAGAGTCACCAGCTAACTTTAAGTTAAAAAAAACATTTCCTCAATGTTTCCATTAAGTAACAAAAATGTTAAAAATGTTATTTTGAAACTTCTAGGAACAGTTAAAATGTCCAGTTTTTAGATGTTGTTTTAATGTTACTGTTGGTGATCAAAGTATTATTCAAACATTGTGTTAATTCTGTAATGTTATTTAAAGGTTTCACTAACAACTTAAGAATAACATTTTTGATTTATGAAATAGAACGTCAAAAAACATCACTGGAAGAACGTTTTGGATCATTTTGAGAGAACTTTTAGAAAACTTAACCAACGTTCTCAGAACATTCCCTGTTAGCTGGGCCTGGGATTTAACTCTCGCATCCGAACTAGATTTTACTTATTATTCTCAGCCTTATAATGGGCATCGAACAACATTAACTAGCACTATTAAAACTAAATGTGGCTATTATGCTGGATTTTAATTTGATGTTGTGTGACGAGGACATAGATCTTACACCTAGTTCAACATAAATGTTAATTTGATCATCATTGTATTCATGAATAACAGATGTATGATATTTAGCGTCATATTACCCATAAAAGCAATGGATCAGACAGATCTTTCCATAGACACTAACCATTTGTTCACGTGCATTATAAGGCTGTTTGCTAATGACAGCCGATGTATTTATTTGTGGTTATTTACTTATATTACAATGCATGGATGGATAAAGTGAGTGTGTGATGGAAAGAGAGATAAGTGCACTGGAGTGGCATACACTGATGATTTGGGACACCCTCTGCATTACCTGTAAGAATTCAATTAAATCTGGCCACTAGAGGGAATACATTTCAAATGAAGGAAGGGACTGAGTCTCTAATATAGGGAAAACTCAGACTATAATAGCCTATATTAAGTATCAAGTCTGAACAATATTACATCTGAACAACTAAAGCTCTCATACCACTACACTACCCAACATTATAAACATGTATTTTGCATCTCGAATTGTAAAACTGTACATAACAATCCTAATCTTTACACCTGTAAATAGTACTGTAAATTATTGATATGTGCAATAACTTTTTTACAAAAAAAAGTTATATTATGAAAAACATTTACAAAACTACTTCTTTATTCACTACATTCACTACACTTTATTGTACTATATAACTGATTTCCTTATGTTAATTCAGAGTTAACATACTTGGTGTGTAAACATGCTTGGCCATACAGCTCTTTCTATTCTATTCTATTCTATTCTATTATATTATCACTCACCCTTATCCTTATCAAGTGACGTGTTCTTCTGTTTTAATGAAAGTGATACTGTACATCACAAGACTGACTTATTAACCCTTTTTTGTTATGTTAATATTGTCTACTTCACTATAGTTTTGCAGTATGTAAGTTTACCCTTGTGTGCTTACTGCAGGTACATGCTAGCAGTATCTGAGACAACAGTATACTCACAATGAATGAAGAATCAGTCCGTTTTAAGAACGCTTCCCCAATGTAGCTACAATAATGAACACCATGTTTTAAAACACAACTAAATGTTATTTTAAAACTGATAAAGCAGAAAAGAAAGACAATTAGAGATGCAACGGTAAATACAACAGGAGATATTCCAACAAACACACCTTCTACATCATTACCTCATTCTTATATGTTTATAGATATTAGACATTTAGACTGTAAATGATTTAGATCTTTGGTGTTAAATATCACTGTGTAAATCAGAAAATGCTGTAAATCTGAATATTTTAATGGCTTATTTCTCATTCAGGGCATTTTCTGCTTTCTAAGATGTTGTCTGCAGAACTTGGTGTTCCACCAGGATTTGGGATTATTTTGTTTTTCCTCCTTTTGAACTCGGCTGAACTCCAGCGAGACACTGATTTGTGTTTGTCAGATCCTACCATCACAAACCTCCAATCTCTGTGCACATGGTAGATCATACAGTGAAATTGTGAATGTGCTGTTATTCTTTAAAGTCTGTTTGTCACACTACAATAATATATCGACTGCCAGGCACCCCGTGTATGATCCTTAATCCCCAGCATGAGCACATCTGTTCATAAATAACTGTGGCACAGGGAACACGGCTAAAGCCTGTGCTGAGATTTATGAATGGAGTCTTTCTGCTACAACATAGTTAAATATCTGCATTATTTTTTTTAACACGTCTTAGTTTGAAGCAACTGTTACTACAAACGCTCCACCATTCACAATTAAAATTATAAGTCATTATTATAAACGTACTTTTGTTAATCAGTGTATAATGAGACCATTTTCTCATCTGTTATGTATTTGCTCATATCTCATTTTTGTCCATTTCTAACCCCCAAAAAATGATGGAATGCAGCTTTTAATGTTTGAAATAAGGTTTGTGGATTAACGAAAAAGAACTAGAGCTAGAGTGAATTTGGGAAACAATAAACAGCCAATAAGTGTTTTCTGTTGAAAAAAGTATTCCTGTTTGAAAAGTATCCCAGAATGCACCTCACTCAAGTGTGCAGAGCTGTAATCTAGGGCGGCTACTATGAAGAAGCTAAAACATAAGCATTTTTTTTTTACTTAACCACATTATTCCCATTTAAAATTTTTAATAATATAAAATGATCATACTGTTATTTTACAATGTGTAAAATATTGATAATAAAGAATGAGTGTGTGTTTCTACACCTTTGACTGGTGTTGAATGAGCCATATGACGTTCACAAAAAGGGAAGTTTGATGCATAGTTCTGTGAGTCTCATTCTGAACAATAAACCGTAAAAAGTTTTGAATCAAAAGTCTCGTGACAGTCATGGGATCAGACATGTGACTGCAGCAAGGGATTGTGGGTTTCTCCAGTGCGGTTAGACTGGTATGTGAAGTTACTGGAAACAGATGATGAGTTAAAAGCACTGAATAAAGGGGAGGGATGTTTTCTGTGTGTCTCTAACTCCACTGCTTCAAATACAGGCTATAACTTACTTTTTATTATAATTACTATTACTGATTGATATATTTTATTATATACACTAGGCTTGTTTATCTCATAATGTTATTTCTTAGCATATGGTAATATTTTATGACAATACACAATAATTGAATGTTCGCGTTAAAGATTTCTGCACTCAGCTGCATGAAATGTCTAAAAATATGTATATATCTTAATGCCTCCGCAAGGTTCCTTTCAACCACTAAAATGTCTTGCCAAGGTACTGTGTGTTTTACTGGAAAAATACCTCATAAATCATTTATCAAATGGGTTAAAGTCAGTCCTACCTTGCAGGTAGTGAAGGTTAATTGTAAAAATAAATTGGTATTTTATTTAAAAAAAAAAGTCTTTTACCATGAAAACACAGTAAACAAGTTGCAGTAACCAAAAGTATAATGTAGCAAAACCGGAGAGCTGATTCAGTTGTGTTGATTTAGCAGGAGACGAAGTCACTGTTTCAGAAATCACAGTTAATCTGTTTCCTCCAGTCTACACTGATGTTAATCTGTTTAAAAGCAGCAAAAAGCAGTTCAGAGACTGTGTTTTGCTACACTCCAAAAAAACAGTTAGCTGAGGCAGTGTTTTATTGATTTGTCGGTACAAATGTGCCAGGAATTGAAACTCAAAGAGGTAAATGTCTTCCACAAACCATTAGTGTAATTTTAAGAAATTCAGTCATGCTGTTTTCTGCTGGCAGGGGTCTTGCAATGGCTTGATTTGATTGATTACTGAATATGTGAATATATTTGTAAATGTAGTCCGCTCTGTTTTGTCATCATGTCAGCAGGCTGTGCTGCTTTTAGCTTGTGATATTTATGGAAATGCTTGAAGGTTTGTGACTAATCTGCACATAGCATGAACAACTAACACTAGGGGACTTTTCTCAACATACATTTATATCCTTTTAGTGCTGACCGCATGTCTATACGGTAAACATCATGGGACCGTTTTTATGTAGACCTCATACACTGATGCATTACGCAGCGAACTTATGTTGTTGACTAACAAGGGGAAGTGTTTATGAAAGTTAACAAGACCTGTTAACATAATATTCAGAAACAAGGTGTTAAAACGGTAGAAAATGTAGTGAAAACTAGACAAAGCAGATGATCTATAAATCATTACAACAATAGTAGGAGTTTAACCTTTAGGTTGTACAGCCAAGATTTTAAAAGATGGTTCAGACACAAATTATATAGCAGCTTTATCCGTCAAGCAGCAAAATTTAAGTTTGAGCTTAAACTAATGTGTTAAGTTTAAACTAACAACTAGGTTGTAGTTTAGTCTAAGACTTAAAGGTGGTAAGACATCTCATCCTGGTAAAATAATCGTATGTTAATAGTACTCGTATATTGACTGAATATCATGCTTTGCGTTGGTGGTTCTCGCTGAATTTATCCATTAAACTTTATTATGTAAAATGTAAATGCATAACCTACGTTTATCAACAAGCTACATGTCCACCTGAAAAGCTCTTTTCCATCTGTTATCGTGACCAACTTCTGCTGCCTAAAAATGTGACCAATTGACTGTTGTTCTAAGCTGATTACAGTTTAAATGACAGAAAATGCTTATAATACTTGGAAAGAGAAAATGAGCAACATCTTATAACAACATCAGCTGCAGAAAACTGTCATTTGTTGCAGGATGCCAAAACAAATAAAACCATCTAGACACATTCTAGACAAGACTGCAACAAAACACACAAATCATTATACAGAGAAACCTGTAGCATCATTTGCAAATGATTAAACTTTAAATCACAGTTAATTATTCATATAAGCTACCAGACAAAGGTATTATTATTATTATATTTCATTAGTATTATTCTTTCCACACTGCTGTTTTCCAGAGAGGGTTAAATTGAACAGAATCCAGAACAGTTCTAATACAGAATCTAATACAGTTCAGGTTATTCTGTATCCTGAATATGCAATACTGTAACCGACACCTGACATCATCACTCTGACCCATCACATCAGAGTTCCATATGTGCAGTTTCTTCCTTTTTCGCTATAATAGGAAGAACTTCCTCAAAGCAGTGGCATAAAAGAGGTCGATGAATAGCGAAGTTTCAGACCGGGATTTCAGAAATCAGCAAACCCAGGTATGTGCCTCATCGTCTTAGAGGAAAACTAAAATAAGTAAATGACATTATTTAAGGGTATTGTTCTTTAAAGCAGGTTACTGTGTGTACTGTGTTTCATTCTCATAGTCAGAAAATATAGCAAAATGTATGACAATTGTTTTAAGTACATTTATATACGCCTATAGCATATGTAGCTATTGCAGCGTTTTCGCTTTTTTAACGTTCACAAAACGTTGGAATAATAACAGTCGATCAACACTTAATAAATATATACTCAATTGGGTTACAGTTATAACTGCGTGCATAAGGTATAATGTGTATTTAAAACGGCATGTCTTTCTTTAGGGTATAATGAATACAATGAATGGAACAGCTGTGCTGCTGCTGGTGACGGTGTGGTGTGGTTTGGCACAAGCCATGAGTCATTTTTTACTGGATGAGGCATGGCACAGCTGGAAAACCACCTACAGGAGAGAGTACAATGGTCTGGTAAGTAAACAGCCTACAATTCCCAATGCATAATAAACCAGGTTTGTTGGAAAGAATCTGAATATCCCTCCTCTGATATTCCTCTGAAGAAGACAGGGGAAAACTAGCGCTCGTCGTTTATTTCTGGCAACTTTGATCAGAATTTCAGTGCATTAACTGGCTAATGTTGCCTTACTAATAGGCGACGTTTTGCGTGCATAGCTGAATTAAAAGTGAGGAAAAAACTTAGGTCCCTCAAGTTGTTTTATATCTCAGTTTCGATGTTCATAGCCCTTATTTGGACATCAGTTTGCAGAGGTACAGAACAAACAATAGACATGGCCAAAATTGAAGCATTGTCATTGTATTGTAAGAGTGTGATTTACAGTTATTGAACATCACATGACTCACTGTTTGTGATTGACAGGGTGAAGAACCCATTCGGCGGGCCATTTGGGAGAAGAACATGCTGTTTATCGAGGCCCATAACAGAGAGTATGAACTGGGGATTCATACCTATAATCTGGGCATGAATCAGTTTGGAGACATGGTCAGTTTTTAAATTCACTCTGATGATTTTTGAACGCTGGAAAATGCTCAGCTGTCTGTTTAAAAAACTGACTCAGAATGACATTAAGTAACAACTGTATCCAGGTAGCACAAGTTTACTCTGTTATATTGTTTATCGAGTCTCATACTTGGTAGATCTGTTTGTAGAATGACAACAGAAGACAACACAAGTGTTGTATCAACGATCTATGAAAGGCTTGAAACTGAAACGTGTGTGTTTACATTTTTGGGTGCATTGTATCAGGTTGAAGCGAGATTAGAAGATATTATCTCTCCACTTATTTCTCTGTAGACACTAGAGGAAGTAGCAGAGAAGATGATGGGACTCCAGACGCCCATGAACCGGGACCCCACAAACACATATGTGCCTGGTGACACGGTGGAATGGTTGCCCAAATCCATTGACTACCGTAAATTGGGCTATGTCACATCTGTCAAGAACCAAGTAAGCAAACCAGGCATTTACCTAAAGATACTACAAATAATATTCAGGAGCTAGTAAATATAGTAAACCTGTAAAGATAAACTAATACAGCCTAACCCTGTGTTTTGTATTTAGATTAACGTATTTTCTAACCCTACGTGTTGTGTTTATGTACGCCTCTGTAATTGGGCGCCATCTAGTGGCGAAAATAAAAGCTGTTCATGTTTATATTTATCATAAGCGTTTTAAGCAGTTATTTGGTTTTTTCTTGCGTTTTTTAGGGTTCTTGTGGCTCTTGTTGGGCCTTTAGCTCTGCTGGAGCTTTGGAAGGTCAGCTGAAGAAGACCACAGGTAAACTGGTGGACCTTAGTCCTCAGAACCTAGTGGACTGCGTGACTGAAAATAGCGGCTGTGGTGGAGGATATATGACGAAGGCGTTCGAATACGTCACAGAGAACCACGGCATCGATTCGGAGGAGAACTACCCTTACGCCGGAATAGTAATAACAAACTTTATTTTCATACTAGTAAAATGCACAAAACAAAATCAGTTTGTGCTGTTTAAAAGATAATAAGATTAACATTTATACATCCATTTCGGTGACTCGATGTAATTTTTAACTCGTGATTTCTGTCGATTTTTCCCTTCTCGATACTGCCCCCTGCAGGATCAGCAGTGTGCCTACAACGTGTCAGGAAAAGCAGCCGAATCTAAGGGGTATAAAGAGATCCCTGAGGGTAATGAGTGGGCACTGGCTGCTGCTGTAGCAAAGGTGGGACCTGTGTCAGTGGGTATAGATGCCATGCAGTCCACCTTCCTGTACTACAAAAGCGGTACTTAACATCCCTTTAACATCTTTGGTGTTTTCTGTTTTACATAAATCAATATATTGTATATTTAAAGTATAGACTGTTTGCATGGCCAATTGGTTTTGTTTAGTACTGGGCCAGGGCCCAACAGAGTGGAAGCCCTGTATATTGTCCAAAATGATGGTAGAGAAACCTTGTCTTGTAGCTTAGCCTCATTCTCTCTCTCTCTCTATATATATTTATCTAGGTATTTACTATGATCCCAACTGTAACAAGGATGATGTCAACCATGCAGTGCTTGCTGTTGGCTATGGAGTCACACCTAAAGGCAAAAAGTACTGGATCGTGAAGAACAGGTGAGGTTCTGCTGGTTCTCATAGAATCAGACCCATTATTCTGTTTACTACAGCTGATGTGATACAGTCATGATCATGTCATCACAGCCAGCATTTAACAGTTATGTTAAATAACTCTAAACCCCTTCTGTTTTTTCTCCTGAAGTTGGGGTGAGGAGTGGGGAAAGAAGGGCTTTGTCCTGATGGCTCGTAACCGTAACAACGCGTGTGGCATTGCCAACCTGGCCAGTTACCCAATCATGTGATACCAGCAACAGGAAGTGGGGAACTCTGCTACCGAGCAACAACTAAAGGGACTCAATCACTGTTATTCATGTGCTCCAACATCAAATCATTGTTGGAACATATTTAAACATTTTCTAAACGATGATGATTAGAACCTATTTTTTTGCTTTACTCTATTCCTAATACCATCAAACACTGCAAGAGCAGCTCTTTTGTGCAATATTTAAAGTTCTTGAGGGAGTTTTGATATTGTGTATATGATCTGCTAAATGTTTTTTTTATTTTCTTATGCCCCTTGTGGGATCTGATTGTAGAAACACTTGTTTTATGATGTTTTGGTTATATATAAATACCAAGTTTTTTTCTTCTTTGGTGACTTTATAAAAAAGCATTTGTTATGTACAGTAGGGCACTTTACAGCAAGTAAAGTAAACAGTATCTTACTGTTGCTTTCTTAAATGAATTCAGTAACATGAGACATGCTTTATTCGATTTTGTAATGTAAAATTACACCACACTAACACACAGGTCGTTTTTTAAGACATACCATCCTCTGTACAGAAACACTATAAGAAATAAAGTTCTGAGAATTTTCCATTAACCTTGTTAGTCTTAAGTTATTGTTGTGGTTATGGAGGTTTAGTTTAACTTGTGCTGCTGAGAAAGCAGAAATTGTGTCGGCACTCTAATTTGGGGAGGAGCTGAAACCAAAAGAAGCCAGGAAAAGGAAACCAAAGACAACACAACGAACTGAGGTACTGCACCACAACAACTGAGTGTATATCTGAGAGCCTGTGTCATTAAGTCTGATCTTTGCTTTTTATGGCTTATGGACCAGAACATTTAAGTGTGAGGACCTCATTGAAATTTAGAACATATAGAGAAATGTCATTTAGGGGCAATGTTACATGCATCTAAAAGCTAAACTCTGTGGCCTGTGCACACCAGACACCTTTCAAACCAGAGCCCTCATCGTCAGATTATTGACAGATCAAAGATGTAACAATTGTGGTGTGCTTGCATGCTCAAATGATGGCGCTTAACCACAAGAGCTACCTCGTCTGTCCTCCTGTTTCCTGTGTATTCTCATATATCGTGTAATACATTTAAAGATTGAATACAAGTGAGACAGTAATCTTTTTTACAGTAAAGTTCAGTAAAGATTTTTACTTTTTACTTAAGATTTTTACTTTACTTTTTTTTACTTTTGAAGACTTGTTATTTACTTATTTATTCATTTATTTTACAAAATGCTATTTATAAGTCCCCTGTACTCGTTTCATGTTATTAACGTCATAGCTTTACGTAACTTTTGTAAGAGCGAATAAGCAAATATGCCATATGACAATGGTGATCGGCACGTGATTGAACATAATAAAAGCAAAGCAACCAGGAACTCCCAGAAGTTCATCTCCATTCCAACGAGCGGAAGTGCAGCTTAAACAGAGTGCACAGGTAAGGCAAACTATAGATGCATTTCTTCACCTTTATCTCTCTTATTAAAAGCTTTTTATAATGTGTGTTGCCTTTTCTTTCCCAAAATGACTTTCTTTCGGTTTTGCTTTAGATAGTGGCTTAAGTTTTGTTATGAGAACGTTTCCTGAAACGGATGTTGGAACCGTGTAATAGTGGTTTCGGATGGGTTTAGTGGCTCTGGGTTTGTTTTTAACTTAAGAAATAAAGAGAAACATCGTTTAATTGAGACATCGATGAGAGATCAGGTGGAGTCGATCAAACGTTCGTGTTCGTTTAATTTCAGTCACTTCCTCGTCCACCAGTCCGTTATGTCTTTTTTTGTATAAACTAATTCAAGTAATTTTAAATGTTCCTCAACAAAAATTAACCCATTAACCAGTAAAAGTGTAGTAACCGGCGCATATGGATTCCCATTTATTATTATTTTTTCGCTCGTGCTGTAGGATTGAAATTGCGTTTGTATAAACGACTCTTGATGGATTACTTAAGCAGAATTTAACCATGTCCGCAACTGTTGAGCTTTTCGTCTCAGTTTAGACATGTGATTGATTGCTTAGATTTCCATAACCAGTCTCATGACGTACGATTTTTATTTCCTTCATGGCCTATTTCTGTTACTTTCACTTCATTTAACTCATTCTTTTTAAAATTTCTTTAAAAAAAAGCAAAGCAGGTGAAAAACATTTGAAAACATTTGAACATTTGAAAAACTTTGTAGCCAGTCAGCTTAAAACAAGACTTCTAGTCAAAATTAAACCGAACTCATGTTTGCAGACAAAACCATTTATGAATATACATGCTTACAAAATACACAAATATCATTCCCAGAAGTCTTTATCCTCTGTTGATGTTTAGGCTGGTTGGCAATACCAGTGAGAAATTAAAATGGATGATAATCTGTTATTGTGTTGTGTAAATGTTGGTAATTTTTCACGGTGGTATTGTGCGCTTGGCAGGCAAAGATGTTTGGGAGCTTGCTGTTTGCGGTGTTTTTTGGCACAGCACTGGCCCATTTTGACTCGACTCTAGACCAGCACTGGGGGATGTGGAAGAAAACACATGGCAAATATTACTCCAGTGAGGTGAGAGTTCAACTTGAGTTCCACAAGACGTGTGACTTTAACAAAAAAGCACAACATACCAATTTGTAATAAAAATGTAATTTTTGCTCAAAGACAATTCACATGTGATTCTTATGTACACTATGTATGAATATCATGCTGGATTTACAGTATTGGAACGGTTTAATTGTATTGTCCTGTTTTTCTCAAGGCATAGCACACAGAGTGATCTTTATAATGTTTGTGTATGATGGCAGGTTGAAGAACTGGGCAGGAGAGAGGTGTGGGAGAGAAACATTCGATTGATCACCCTCCACAACCTGGAGGCCTCCATGGGCATGCATACATACGACCTGGGCATGAACCACATGGGTGACATGGTAAGAAACTAAATAACGTGAGAATCCATATTTGGAATTATGCATATTTAATGCTTTTGTTTGGTTAACCATAATTATCAGTTTGTTTAGACTCTGAACCTTTCGTTCAATCCTTGGTCTACAGATGAGTTGTATAACTTCTCGCTCTCAGTTTCTTATTTGTGCCATGTTGACTTGCAGACGACAGAAGAGGTTCTGCAATCGTTAGCTGTGACCCGTGTCCCTCTCGGCCTCAGGAGGCAAACAGCAAAGTTCATGGGTTCCTCTGGGGATCCCCTGCCAGACACTGTGGACTGGAGAGAGAAGGGCTACGTCTCCAGTGTGAAGATGCAGGTGTGATTACACCGTATTTTGTTACATTCTGTTTCTGCTCTACATCTGGTTTGACGTCAGATTCAGTTTTTGTGGAGCCGAACAATCATTTCATGCTTTTTGGAATCCCCTGACAAATCCTTCTGAACATCAAGTATGTAAATATCGAAACTGTTCAATCACGTTTCTTTAAATATGCCGATTCATAAGTGAGTTGACCATTGGCCTTGCCAGAGAAATTTGCAGCATTGTTTTTCCACAGAAAGAGGAAGCGTTCTCTAGTTCTCTGTTCTCCAGTCAGTGTCTGAGGAAGTTTATTGCCCCATTCCTGTTGCTTCCTCTGATTTCTTCATGTCAAAAAGAACTTTTAGAAAAAAAAACATTCTTGGTCTTACCAACATGTTGGTGGTGATGTTTTCTAAGCCTTTTAACTGATGTAAGTGGCATTTATTCAGCTTAAAGTTTAATAGGTCATCACCTAAGTGAAACCACTGCTTTCTATTAACCATGTCTGTTCTAGTCGGAACGAAACCATGAGTTTTGTTTTATTTGCCTTTTGGATGAAAATATTCTCCTTGGGTAATTGTAGATTTCCTCCCTGTCGAGTTTGGTCCACTTCCTGGCCATGTTTAAATAATAACCTCTATGTTCTAATTGTTCCCCCATTCTCATGTGCTTCTCCCTGGTCTTAGGGTTCATGTGGTTCGTGTTGGGCGTTCAGCTCTGTTGGGGCTCTTGAGGGGCAGCTAATGAAGACCACAGGAAAGCTGGTGGACCTCAGCCCTCAGAACCTGGTGGACTGTTCCTCCAAATATGGTAACAAGGGCTGCAATGGAGGGTTTATGAGCAATGCATTCCAGTATGTCATTGACAATGGAGGAATAGACTCCGAGACATCTTATCCCTATGAAGGAGTGGTGAGTTTTATTTTTATGTTATGTTCTCTGTAAACTAGAACTGCCATTTTAACTGTAAATCAAATATTCAGCTCCATGTTAGAGGTGACAAGAGGTGCAGGAGAGTGTTTATATATATTTGTGTATATAAACTGCAGTATTGTAATTCACTATTATTGGTCTTATGAGTTAATGTGTCTCACAGCAGAGGCAGTGCAGATACAATCCGTCCCTGCATGCAGCCAACTGCACCAGGTACTATTTCACCCGTCAGGGAGATGAGGAGGCCCTCAAACAGGCAGTGGCCAGGGTCGGGCCCATTTCAGTGGCCATCGATGCCACCCGGCCCCACTTAATCATGTACCGCAGCGGTATGTATGTATTCATCTATATATTGTTACAGTCATAACGATCTGTTGATGGCTAATGTGATCCAGTCACGTCTATCTGTCTGCAGGAGTTTACAATGACCCAACCTGTGCTAAAAAAGTGAACCATGCCGTGCTGGCTGTAGGTTATGGGACACTGGATGGAAAGGACTACTGGTTGGTCAAAAACAGGTAAAGTTAGTCTGATCATAATCATACATCTTACCTGGTTGAGTTTTGGAAACTGCCCTGATGAGACACAGGCTGTTTTTGATTGTATGGTGTACTAAATTGTTTCACAGCTGTAATGACTGTTTCTAAATAAATGGTGATCTGCAGTGGGGATTCTTAATGTGACTGGTTTGTCTTGTTTTTTTAAACAGCTGGGGAACTGGTTTTGGAGATGGCGGTTACATCCGGATAGCCAGAAATCAAAACAACATGTGTGGCATTGCCTCCTATGCTTGTTATCCTGTTATGTAACTGAAGCATTGTTGACGTGTGAAGATCTTAGAGGAAATCTGTCGCTGTATATTTTTTTGATAAATGTGTCTTACGTGTTTTTAGATTTTATATTTTAAGAAACGTCTGAAACCGAATATATATATCTTACAAAATAAATATCCAATTTTAGAGCTGTTTTCTTTGTCTTGTTTTAAAGCTTTGATGGAAAAAACGTGCACCTTCACTGTATTCAGTACGTTTACAAACGACTTGGGTTTTATTCAGTGCAACATCACAACAAACAGTTTCACATGAGGTATTAAAGGATTTTTCAAGGTCAGCACACAATGTCCAGTTATGATTGACTTGTTTTTACACCTTTGGTTGATTAGCCACATTCATAAGGTAACACGAGAACGTCGTAAAATGACGGATGACAACAACAGTAGAATGATTGTAGATGAGTGATGGGTTCGTTTAAATAATAGAAAAGAGACGCTACGTTTAAAAGTCTGCTTATCTGAACGTTTTGTACATGAACTGTAAATGAGTGGATCTTCAGAAAACAAAAATACGTCTTTGCCGGAGTGGGGAGAGAGCGAGTTTTGTTCCGTTATGATCCAGCAACAGATTTGTTCGGCTTCTGCTAATGTTAGATTTTCAATGATGTCACGTGATTCTGATGACAGAGTTAGAATATCATTGCGTCAGCTTCGTAGAGAGACATTTAACATTTCTGTGGTCTCTATCCTTACTCTTTTTTTAATGGTAATGTTTTTTGTTTGTTTTTGAAGGGATAAGCAATCACAAGGTCAGCAAGACCCCTTTTCTTGCTCCGATTGTCATTCCCATTTGGTCTATAAATATTGATAAATGTTTATCTGCAATCTCTCTCTCTCTCTCTCTCTCTCTCTCACACACACGCACACGCACACGCACACGCACACACACAAGGGTCTTTCTGCCTGCAGGTAGGGCTGTGATTTGTTGTGTTCACGGATTGATTCCAGCACATGTTTATAAAAACGCGCAGTCTCCCTGAATGGATGGGGTCTTTGGTAATTAAGTCTCACAACACATCGCACGCAGTTGAGGTAGATGAAATAAGAGCTGTTGGGATAAAACAAAACCGTAAAGCAGGTTCACGTTGGTGGATAGCGGAATGGAGACATCACATCAGATGGCCAGAACACAACAGAAAGCCACCGTTGCAAGCTGAAGTAACTCCACAGTTTGACAACGGCCAGTGGGCAGAGGAGTCCGATTTAAAAAATATATATATTTATGGAGATTAACAAATACAGCACAGAAATTGTGCTTTCCTTGGGAATCAATGGGTTGAATACAAGTGTGTGAATAAAGTGTCCACCGGGAGGCGCCAAAGACTCAATTAAAAACGTTCGTCTCTCTTTCGCCATCTCTGAATGAAACATAATCTTGCGGGTTATTTTACGTACGTTGAAGCCACATGAAGCCAAACCGACGTTTCCCGGGAAATCTGACCCAACAGCTCAAATTATAAATCATTATTATAAGCTTACAGTCGGGAATCGGGGTAAGGTAAGGAGACCGTTTTGATTACCGATCTGTTCTGTACTTGCTTGGTAACCGATTTATGTTCATTTTTAACCCAAAAAGTTACGGATTGAGACTTTAACGTCGCGCAGTCTCTGAATCGCAAATGTAAATAACCGTGGGAACACAACAGGTTGTCAGGTAATCTCTAATCATCTACCGCTGTAATGTTTGAAATTATAATGATCTAATCCATTAAAGGTCTAAGAAAAAATAAGACTGGCAAACCATAACCTGTAACAAGGTGACCTGGAGAGCCACACGCGCATACACAGTTTTGGCCATACGCACAGCACGCTTACAATTGTTGCTCATTAAACTTTAATTCCCACCCCCAAACTCCCACTCCCCATCCCTCCCCTTGCGTGCGGTGATTTTGTAATGCAGCTAGCCTCTGATCTGCCCCCCCCTCCCCTTGAATGCCCTAAGCCCATGGGTCTGACCAAGTGCCGGCCCCAGCCTCAGAGAGGACACAGATAAAAAGGGCCCCTTTGAAGTCAGCAAAAGTCGATGGCCTCTTTCATGGGCCCTCTTTCAAGTGCATGCTGTGAAGGGGCCTCACTACATGCCCTGCAAAGGTTAAACACAGGGGAATGAAAAAAAACGCATTAAAGGGGACGATCTCTCCCTCAAGAGTCAACGCAGCCCACCCCGGGAGGCCACACTGAACGACACACAGTAAATGTGAACAGTGGTGAGCTGATCACAGTAAAACATCTGCACCCAGTGCTTAGCCAGACTGAATAATGAAGTCACCTAAACTCTAAAATCTCTGTTGAGTCGTGTTCTCTTGTGTCCGGCTCTGAAGTGAAGGACCTAGACATGCAGAACATGTAGACTATGAATCATGGATTTAACACTAGCCTGGCTATCAAGATGCTAATAACACAGCGTTCAGGAGATGAGAAAAGTTTGACATTCAGGGAGGACATATCTTCATCTTTGGTATTGGGACCCCAATCTGAGGGTCATTTTCATACACAAACAACACTCAGAGAAATAAATACTGACGGTAACTAGCAAATAAATAAAATAAATAGCTAAAAGGTTGGAAATAAATACATAAATAATTATAAATACACAAAGTTCTCAAACTGGTTCTCAGTTCATCTTCAAGTCAAGCTTGCGTCAACTGTGTTTAGTATTTCTCATTGGGAGAGTTTAAGCTCTCCAGGATGGACAGCCACCGGCCAGTTTGTGTGCTTGAAATTTGTACAAAAAACAGGAATAGATTTCTCCATCCTTAGTGTGACATCAAAGAACTCAGAGGTTAGAAATTATAGATGTCAACTGTTTTCTGATGCAAGAGCAGAGAGTTTTCTGGATTCCTCTTGCAGCCATTTATATCAGCAGAAACTCATGTGAGGTCAGTTGCAAAGAGTGTCATGGCCGCCCCTTCCCCACCACTGAGTCTTAAGTTCATCCGCATTGTCTGTGAGGAAACGATGCAATCCTGTGCTAAGAATGTAGCTGTACCAAATCAGATGCTTTTTCTGACATCTGGGCCATGAGCTGTGGCCTGGCTGTTCGTAATGATGGAGCAACATTTTAACTTTGAGTACAAAAAGAAAATAAGCTCTCAAAAAATGTTCATATTTTGGTTTCAGCTGCAGCTTCTTTGTCCAGTTGCTTTTCGCCCTAAAAGAACCTTCGAAGATTAATTTGCATCCTTCTTTGTTTCTTTGGTCATAATTGTCCATTTGTTGAAAAAGATCTCTCTCTCGAGAACCTAGAAATATTATTTTCCCACTGACGTCTCACCATCAACTCCCAAAATCCAGAAAATATTTGGATCTTACACTGATTTTTTGACGGTGAGACGGTTATGAAATAACAAATCAATTCAATATCTATTCAACATCTCGTAAAACCCTCCACAGATCCTCAAGCCGTTGACCTGTGGATGAATCAGGTGCCCTGATGAGTTGGGCTTTAATTCTTTGCAATTAAAGCTAAAATAATCGATGCTAAAACTACAATCAAATCTTCTGTCTCCTCTAGAAAACTCTGGACATTACCCTCGTAAACGCTTCATCTTTGGTTTCATCTGCTGTTGATTTCTATGTAAAAACACCATTGATTAAAAATCTCAAACTCTCTTAGCTACAGGTCAACCTGTGCTGTGTGGAGCAGGAACGCCTCAGTTTCCCATCATGCCGTGGAGCAGGTCACAGCTGGAGATGTGGTGCTGGACCCAGAGGAGCCTGTGGAGGACGGACGACCGTCTTCGCTCCAGCGGTTGATGTTTCTGCGGCGAGCGTTCATGAAGAAGTTGCTGACGGTGGAGAGCTCCAGGCCCAGCTGCTGGGAGATGGTGATCTGCAGGTCTTTGGTAGGTCTGTGATTCTCTCTGAAGATGGCCATGAGAGTGCGACGCTGTAGGTCTGTGAAGACCAGACGAGTACGCTTGGGTCCTTGGTTCCTCTCTAGCTTAGACTGCTCCTGCTCCTTACGCTTACAAGCTGAAACGAGACAAAAACAAAACATTAGGATATACAGTAAATAAGATAAAAATAAAGTTTTAATTTACAGTACATTCAAGTACATTCAATTTTTATGAGTTTATGTGTTCAATGGAAATCGAACCCCCGACCTTTTGTGCTGCTAACACAATGCTTGCAGCTGTAATGATTATTATTATTATTATTAAAAGCAAAATATAAAGTATTTAAAACCTTTATGCATTTTTTTTTCAGAGTGGATATTTAAAAAATGTAACTTTTTTTTACAATAATGTTAATTTTATATTAAGTTAATAACAGAAACGGGTATTATGGTCACATGCTACAAATAACTTAGAAAACGTTAGATGCAACAAGCGTCAGTGCTAGTCATTAAGTCCCGTGCTGTTCGGTTTTGAAATCCTGCATTTTATTTTGCAATTATTGTAAACAGCTATTGATATTAATTTAATTTAGATTTTACAGTATCGCTTTTCACATAATTTAGTGTTTAATTAAGTACCATACTAGATGTAGACCAGATTAAAGCCTGAAAACCAGAGAGAGTCTCTATCAGACAACTGCCAAGTTGATAGATAGATAAATGTACTTTATTGATCCAGGAGTGGAAATTGAGGATAAGAGAGATTAAATGATAAATGACCGTGTACGCGCTGAACAATGATGACGCATAACAAATACAATACAAAAATACAACCAAACAAAAATAAAATTCCATTTATAAAGTCTATTGTCTTCAAAACGCATGACAACAATATCATGTGTTCCTGTAGCTCAATTGGTAGAGCACTGTAATATCAGCACAAAGGCCCTGGGTTCGACTCTCAGGGCGCTGATAAAATGTGTACCTTAAACGCACTGTAAGTCATTTTGGATCAAAGCGTCTGCCAAATGCGTAAATGTAAATAGCACAGCATGAAACGGTTCACTCTAAAAGCACTGTTATAATCTAGCCATCAGCTAACAAAGCCAATATCGCGGTCCACATACAGTACTTGTGTCAGCATTTTACCCCAGTCACTTCCTCCCAATCCACCCCATCATCATCATCGCTACAGCGGCCACCATTAACTAAATGCTTCCTGACGTTGTAATCATGTGTAAAAGGTAGGAATTACCCTGCTATAAATTCTGCGCTCTGTAGCACACTCCCAGACATAAACACCCTCTCTAGAATTCTTATGATCGTGGGAGCAGACCTTAATCGTGATGTATACCACTTGTCTCATGTACCCGATACATGATCGAAAGGCTTTTTCATAAACCACCCCCACC